>CM046862.1:3237817-3527817 GCA_025617745.1 Heliocidaris erythrogramma
AATACGAAAAACAACATAAAGAAAAATGGAATAATGAAAAGTAACAATGGAAAAGTAAAAGGAAATCATATATATATATAGGCCTATATATTAAAAATGAATTTATGAGTCTAAAATTATTTTGTAACAAACACAGATGGGAATGGAGGTATCAAGATGGGGATAGACCTCATAAAATTGCTGCCAGGTTTTTTCTGCTTGAATGTCTGCCGGAAGCTTACTGTAAAGCTTTGAAGCGGAATATGAGGGACTTTTTCTAAGAAATATTGCACGTGGGCGGGGTAATTTAATTTGACAGTTAATATTACGTAACATATATTCACGTGATTTAAGATGAATGAGTGAGCATAGTGAAGATGGGGCAATGTTTTTCACTTATTTGTATACAACTAATATCAGGGGATCTTAATATTGGAGTACCTACATCGTGGAACCAGCAAAGCGTCGCAAATATTCCAGGTGGCTCAATATCCATATTTGCTTGGAACATATTCATCTTTCTGTCTGCCAAATTTGGTGCTTTTATCATTAAATGCACAATTGGTCTAAAATTTGTCTCTATGCCGCCCCACTAAAGTAAACTTAAAGTTTCGAAACTACGAGTCCGTTCATAAGATCTGAAACTACAAGATAACTACAAGTTAATTTAAAGTTTTGAAACTACAAGCGAAACTTAAAGTTTAGCTCCCATCGTTTGAACCTGACTAGAAACTTTACTATTCTCTTACATGAGCTAATAGATTCAAAATACTATATGTTTTTATTCAGCACCGAGTTTGTTCGTGTTGTCAAATTCATAAAAATGTCTATATAATATAAACATATATGTCTTCAATAGTATATCATTCTTGCAAAATAAACTCTACAAAACAATTAAAGCTATACAGTTCTAAAAAATCTCACACAATTAGAGAATTAAACTTTGGCTCATCTAACAGCTACAAATGTGTTAAGAGATTACAAAAGAATCTTCAACTTACAATGATGAAATACATGTTTTACATTGAAACAACTATTCCTTGTTTTCTAACAAGGTAATACAAAATAGTATAAATTTCCTCTCTAAATACTGGATTTAAAAATAAGAAAACAGAATGAAACTAACTGTTAGCGTAACTTAGCTGACTTCCAAATTGTAATGGGTGTGGTTTCACCCGGAGCTGCCCCAGCTCATAGAAGTGTTAATCTCTTGCATTGTCTCGGTTAGAGTTGGTTGCAGATCAATTCAAGAATGCACCATTAACATGAAGGAGGACAAAGAGAGTGGACAAAATAAGCAACCCCTCATTCTACCCTTCACAATGGTTCTGGTACACTAAAGAACATCCCTTATCTGCTATTATGTAATAATAATAGAAGAGCACCTTGGTGCATGCCTATCATTGCAGTAAGAACAGAACTAAGGTCAGATCTAATTAACAGCGGTATCTAATTAACATAACCAATATTACAATGGTTATAAGACTAAATAACAGACCCTAAAATTAGCACGAAGATTGTGACACATGTCCAGGAAGTTGATGTCCTGGTATATGTGCACGTATAACAGCATATAGACTACCGAAGTTTGACGTCATACCGGCCAAGTTGTCAAGGTTGCTGGTTCTAAACTATTTTGTGCTAAACAATGGCGTGGTTATCATACCAGGGCCAAACACTGAAATAGACCTGTTTATTAATGTATTAAAATTTATGCATGGTTCTCTCCAAAATGCTTAGTTACCAACTATTTAGTGCACCTGCTATGCATAATGGCATCTCTATGGGTGGAATCCACTTTGCATACATTAGTTGTTGCTATGTCGGGCAAGCCTCTTTTGAGTCGTCAAGATAAACTTTTGTTCAAAAAGTATGTATAAAATTAGTAAACAGGTCTACTGCCCTGCTCTTGCCCGTTGCTTGCATAATTTCGCGGTGAACCTCATGCACGGTCTTTGTTGTTTGGAACCATGCAGTGAATACGAGCGAATATGACGTCAGCACTTCGGTACTCTATATCAAGAAGAGACCGAAGGCATTATATTTGTGGGAAAATATGTGATAGAATTGGGAAATAATTTCCAGATCAAGATTATACTTTGAAAACTGCCAGAGCGAATCGGCATGCGGATATTTGAGGATATTTCCCGATAGAAACAATTTGAATATTAAGGCCAGTATTGATTTGTATTGTTCGGAGGAAAGCATGAGATACTATGTCCAAAACCTGTTATAACTTCCTAGAAATGTTTATGAACTTTACCAGGCTTGGAATACTTTTGAATTCAGAGAATCAGCATAACATGCGAACCCAGATGATGAAATATTAATCTGATACTTAAAAAATATCCGATGAAAGAAAAACCTGCGCGAGAATTATTGATCGGTGATATCTTATCCGGTACATGTTTATTTAAGCATATAATGCGGAAACCGTAAAAAGAGTTTGGTAAAACTCATATAAGTTTTATATAAGTTAACACATCTCAGGGTTTATACCCGAATGTTTTGCTCGTTTTTATCATAGAAATCTGAAGTATTTTCCTTGAGGGCAAGATCCACTTTATATTTTGCAGAGTTGATAGAAAATGACAAGTCGCAGACCCGTAGTCGGGGGGGGGGGGGGGGGGGGGCACACTCCCACCCCCAATAAACCCCCCCCCCCCCGACAACCCTCCACACACCCTTACAAGCAAATACATTACATGTTTAATTACGTAGCATTTTTGTGTCCGTCCGTAGTATTATCATTGTACCGCATTCGCTGTATGTTGCAATTTTCTTCCTTCTTCTTTCCTCCTAGTTCCCCATCCCTTTCTCTCCCTTTCTTTGTCTGTCACTCTCTTCTTTTCTTCTATTTATATTGTACTTGTGTTTTCAGGCGTACTGGGATTCGCGCCTTCTTCCTTGATTAAAAAAGTTACTTGATTTTAAAAATGTTGTATTATATTGTATATTGTGAACAAATGTTAAATGTCCACATAAACGATGGAAGAAAATAAATGTTAATTTGAATTCTTAATACACAAAGCAGCCATGTGCATTCAAATTTGCTCATACTATTACATATAAACTGCTCATATGCATTATCGTTATGATCTTGTCAATATTAAAGTCAATAATACACTCTGTGCGTTTGCACATGCGCCAGCTAAGCTACTACTATACACTAGCTACTATGATGCATATTAAATATATTAATATATATAAATACATATATATATATATATTTTAAAACAAATGTTATGTATATCTATTTAAAAAAATATATATATATTTTCTAGATGGTGTAACTTTGTAAGTGGCCGTTGCAATTTTGAAAATTGTGTGCAACATTTTTGAAGGTCATGACAGATTTAGGTTGTCTTATTTTATTCTTCGATATTCTAACTTTGCAAAGGGCATGCCTATTAGATCATAAAAATGGTAAGCAGATTTTTAAATGCCATTTCACTTATAGCTTGCTCTTTTTTGTGTGTGTGGATATTGTGACTCTGTCAGGGGCTTTCACTGAAAATGATGTGAAATTTTCAAATTACATTTTTTGGCTATGTGAATCTCATTAAAAAAAAACAAAAAACATGCAACAAGTACATTATTGGTTTGTAAAGTGCAGTGCTCAGATTTTGCCTTCAATGTGTTAAACACTACATTTTGGAGTGTCTGGGGATGGAAGAATATCCACATTGCATTATTTTATGTATTACATTTGAAAAAATATCAGTAAATGATCACTTTCAAAGATCATTTGAAGATGTTTCCTGCCAAATTTAAAAAGCTAAGGATGTACCTGTATATAAGAATAGTTCAAATGAAGAAGTTACTAATTATTGACCAATATCTGTACACTCTACAGTATGAGTCGCATCACTTTCCATTTTTTTATTGTTTTAAAAATTAGAGAGTAGATGTAGATGTATGTGACATGATGTGGTAGAGTAACTTAGTCTGATTATTTTTTATATCATTTTTAGGAATGTTATTTCACTGATGTAACCGAGTTAAATCACCTTGTGCCAACTGCATTATGATGAATAAAAGAATGGGAAGCTCGAAGAAAGGAACAAATGACAAAAACTGAAAGCATTTTCATTTTGAGCTTGCTTGCATGCCTTACATTTTAATGCCAATAGCATGATGTGCTTTTTTTCAAGGGTTTATGTTTAATATTCCATATGGCCACCATGTCTCTCAATGTACTTCTCGGAATGCTGAAGCATTCATCTGAAGACACGGCGAAGAAGCTGTCTCTCTTCCCTAAGTACCATTCTCAACTGAAGCTCGTTGATGTTGGCAGGGGGTTCTAGAATACCTTCGCCATCAAATACCCCACAAGTCATGAAGAAGTCCAAGGGGTAAGATCCTGAGATCTTGGACGGCACTCTACCAGTCAGCTGAGTGCGATTACCCTATCTCGAACCAAACAAATCCTCCAACCGAGCCATCACATCTATCCTTCTGTGTGGAGGAGCTCCATCTTAAGTTCGTGATGAACTTTCCATTACCATGAAGTAATGCAAAGAAAATTTGGGGTGTTATACCTATCTCCGTCGGACAAGCCCTTGCGTGAGTTGGCGCGATTAGTTTTGACATTGTCTCTTTATTTCCCACCGTTCATTCAACCACGGAATGATGGTTCACACAAATTGTCTCAAAATAATCAGAAAGAGTTACTCTACTGAACCATAACACATAAAGTTATATTTACATTCTTATTTGTAAACAATGAGCAGTTGAAAAGTGTTGCATTTTTATTGATTCACTCTGTATATTTTCAAAAATAATAATTTCATAACAGGCTATCATGTTGTGTTGGGTTTTTTTTTACCTCATAACAAAATAATTATTGAGAATCAATATGGATTCATCAGAGGGAGAGGCACTCCATATAATCTGCCTTGGTTGAGTTTCAACAATCAACAGTCAGTTTATTTTAAGAATTGAGCAAAGCGTTTGGTACTTTAGATAGCGTTTGACACTTTATTATGGAATACGAGGTGTAATATTGACATTGTTTAAAGTTATTTATTAAAGCGTAAACAATATAATTATGAATCTCAAATGAAGTGCATACGATATGGGGTGCCCCAGGGTTCAATCCTCAGCACTTTATTTTTCATAATTTACTTCAATTATATATGTCATGTGTCAAATATAAGTCAGTGTATTCTCTAATTTGCAGATGAGAATATTGTGTAATTATCTCATGAAAATATATTCTGAACTAATGACCCTGACAGAATGGTTTAATATAATTAGATTAATCCTTAATATCATTATAACGAATTTAATTTTTTTTTTCAAATAATAAATATAATTTTGATAGTGTGTATCTTATGATGAAGAATACCAATTAAGTATCGACACTGAAACTTTTGTGTGTAATCATTGAGAATAGTCTCTCTTTTCATAAACATAATTAACACAATAAAAACTACTTTCGAAATATCAACTGAAGGCAATTTCAATAGCCCTGTCTATCACCTTTAGAAATGTGCGAACATTACAATCGCCTATTACGTAATCCGAACCTGATTTCTATGAGCAGTACAATAGGACTTTGAAATTGCCCTAGAGTTTATTTTTCGAAAGTAGTTTTGATCGTGTTAATTATTGGTGACATCTGCAACAAAGTATTAAAACACATAGGTGTTTTAAATAAGTTGAAAACATTCCCAACCACTATCTTTGAAATGCTCTACTACTCACTTATATATATCCATATCTCCACTACTGCAATTTTAATTCTAAAGATGATTATAAGTCATTTTATGCACACACTCGGCCATTATTTCTTCATTATTTCTTCATTTGAAATAATGTAAACATCTATATCACTTCAATATTTATGTATCTATGTTCTAAGAACAAAACTAACCCTAACCCTAAACAATTTCATTTGAATACCACAACAAAAAAATTACTCAACCAGAAACTTCACATGACGATGACTAGACCACTAGCATCAGAGAATTCTATTTTCTTCAAGGGAAATTTGAATGGAAACCATTAATAATAATAATAGCTGTTTCTTTTATAGCGCCTTACCAGTTACAATGTAACCGACCAAAGTGCTTACACTATGAACACGATGACAAAAGAGAGCGGACAAAATATACAACTCCTCATTGTACCTTCCTAATTGTTCTGGTAGACAAAAGAACATCCCTTCGTTGCTATTATGTAAAATAAGTAGAACAGGTGAATATGCATGTGACACCTGTTCTACATATTTTTACATAATAGCAATGAAGGGACGTTCTTTCGTCTACCAGAACCAGTGTGGAAGGTACAATGAGGAGCTGTATATTTTGTCCGCCATGTTCATAGTGTTACAGCATTCTGCACATTTCAGTGCACTTTCTCCACTCCTCCGGGGGAGCATTCCAGCCAGTCGCTTGTTTCCAAAGTTTCTAAAATGTATATAATGTAAATTTATCTTAAACTAATTATGGAGTTTCGATTGTTGTAACCAAACTAATGACTTATTGAATTTCTTTTTTTCCTGCAAATTACATTGTAATACAACCTGCCATGAACCCGAATAGATTCATGGACCTGGTTTTTTATTATTGCTATTTTGCATGTTGCAAATTTGTATATTGCTTTACTTTTCTTTCAAATAACAAAATGATTACAAGAACCCATATCAATCATTTCCTAGTGTCTGTACACTGCATAAATCACAATTGAGCAGGATTATTCAAATTAATGAAACCACAGAAGCATATTCACAATTACAGGTTAAGATTTTCATTTGTGTTTCAGTCTTTTTTGTTTTGTGCTAAACTAACGTTTATTCATTAAAATAAATTTGTATATTGTCATTTTGCATGTGTTTTTTTATTTGTAGTACTATCACATTTCAGCAATCCCGCTGAAAAGATATGTTGTAATAAACCTTGAATTAAATTGAATTGAACTGAATCAATTTCACCATTTTGCAATCAGTTTTGGCAAAGCGTTATTCAAATTACTCACTCGATCGTTTGCTACAAATTAATATATTCATTCGATTTCTTGTCTTGTAATCTGGTAAAACATTCACGAAAGAAATGCAAATGCAAATTAAGTCTTGTATTTACCTTTTCATACATCTTATTCATGAAAATGAGAATAAAATACATGAATTATGACAAAAAAGGTGTTAGCTTTGTCCTTTGGATCGTTTGGGTTTTGTTTATCTGGTGAATTTGATTGCAAGTGTCTTGAAATTAATTGCACATACACGACTTCTATCATAACATTCTGCAGCGGATCGTCAGTGAGAAGAATTCGATCAGTACATTCTGCAGCGGGTCGTCAAGCGAGAAGAATTCGAATAAAATCTGACAAAAAGAATGGACAATTCTTGAAATTGATTGCCATTGACCAACTTGCATGACAAATTATTAAACTCACTTTGACATTTACACATTCCAGGGTTCTCTGGGTGAAAATAAAGTGAACAGTGATTGAATGAAATTGAATGAAAAAAGTGTTAAAAAGGACGGGAAACCTATCCTATGTTTCTAGAGACTTCACACATTCATTATTACCCTGTCATTGCATTCATTACCGTCCGTCAACCATAATGTACACTATCTTCAATCTACTAGAAATCATTCTAGTCAGTCTCCTCTTTAAAGGCGTGTACATGCTTACAATATAGTCAAGCACAATTATCACACCGAATAACCACTTATACACCAGGGTGGAGAGAAGCAGGACTAGATATACTGCTGAAACAGATAGTCGTACTTTTAATTGTTAGGTTGACTTTTAATCTTATCAACCTATTTATTAATGTCTTGCCACAGAATGTTCTGTATTCCCTTTTTACAAAAGTGTCATGATCAGACGTAGGACTGCGCTGGCCCAGCACCAACAAGGAGGAATTTAACGCATCAGATTTGAGTTACAATATAAATGTTTCATCTTTATTAGAAACCTAGGCTGAACATAGCCGACCAACAACGTGAAGATAACTCATGCCATAAAGGGCGCCTAACTGTGCTACACATATATGCCTAACTATAATACATACATAATGGCGTGATTGATTTTCTTTCTTCCATCTTGCTTTTTTTAAATCATATGAATACTGATACGTGTACAGTGTATACAACACTACATAACTCTGAGAAAATACATTGACCGGAGTTAGCATAACCAAACACGTATATAAATACATAGTTCATACCTAGTTTTCAAGCATTGTGAGAAAAACATAGAATAAGTTTATCCATCTGTGTATAGAAACAAATATGAAATGAAGATAAAGCAACTGTGTAATACATACAGGCAGCTCCTCAGCCAGAACATAAGAGAATGATAAAAGATAATACATGTTTCTATATGAAGGCTTAATACATTTATCTTGAAACTACACCTTATTTACCTGACTTTTAAACAATTAAAAACTCCAGCTACCCTTGCAAGGATACTCAATATCACAAACAACATTGAAACGAGAAGATCACTTTACTTTCAATATCCAATTACCTCGGAAAAGTTTTAAGATTTTAAAGCGACAATCAATGTGGAATAAAAATCAAGTATGCTATGTACACACATACAGAGTTTGAATACAATTGCTTTGACATGGTTGTTGTCAATATATAATCCAATACTGAATCAACTACATACGAGTAACTGTGTGTCCCCACTGCATAAAAGCAACATAGTACATGTACATGTAATACATGTATCTCATATTAGTAAACCAATAAGTGTATAAACCTGGCCTTTTAACTTTCATCTTCTTTATTTCTATCCGTACCAAATTGCCTTGCTCACCTGTCTTGTTCTTATGCACTTTCAGCATGTGTCCATCTTGTTACAGTAATCAATAAATTTCACCTACTCATCTCTTGTAACCTTTTTTTTTTGTCGCAGTTATGAATATAACTGCGACAAAAATTAGGGTCTAGCAGTCCAGTGAGGGAGAATATGAATGTCCAAAACAAATCAGCAAACCAACACTGGATGAGGATGAGATGAGAGGACAGATGGAAAAGTGAGCAACTCCACTGTAGAATAAGCCAAAGGAGCTCTATCCGGATGAGCAATGAAACTGAGAAGCAACTAAAGTTCCAGCAATATAAAAAGTTGACATGGTAGAACAGGGAAAGGGAAACGCCTGTTAGAGTCATCTTATTCCTGAGGCTTTGCCAAGCTAGGATGAGGCGTCGTTACACTATAGCGTCGGCGGTCATTCACATCAGGATGACATGGAGGGCGACCTTGCGAAACTACACGCGAAGCAGAGGTGGCCAGGGCCTGGGTGGAGACAGTGGTGGAATCTTGGTCACTGCTAGACGTGGAGGGAGACCGAGAGGAGCTTGGACCTCCTCGCACTGAACATAGGCCCTGTAGTTATGAACCATGACAGGAGAGAAGGTACATGTAAAATCATCGAATTTCAGGCAACCGGGGGCATCTGGGGGATGGTCTGGAGGAGCCTGGGCCTCCTCGCGCTGGAAATGGATCCCGTTTGTGTGCCGAATGGAGTCAACTACTGGAGGGGGTGAGCTGATGTCGCAAACCCTAAGGAAGCTGGGGCGGTGATGCCTATCTGGAGGACGGCCTAGAGGAGCAGGGGCCTCCTCGCACTGGAGATGATGAGGTATGTCGCTGCCATCCATGATAGAGGCGGAGGTAGCATCATCAAGCCGCTTGGGCTGGGGTATGAAGGGGATCGCCTAGAGAAGCTTGGGCCTTCTCTCTGTGGCGGTGATGAAGTTCCCCATGATGACAGGGATCAGAGATGTTGGTGGCATGGATCTGGTCCATGGGCTGATTGTCTGGGCTTGTGAAGTGTTTGTCGTCCTTCGTGATGGTCTCCAGCGTTATGCCAGGGTACGGAGTGTCGAGTGGACAAATGAGCAGTGTCGGCTGATGTGGCGATGAAAGACCTGACCGAACTCGAGGTGTAGTAAGGATACTATCATGACCATCGCCTAGGATGACGGTAGCCTCAGAAGAGGAGTGATCGGAGTAAGCCGAGGATGATGTATGGATAGCGTGATCGGAATCGAGGAGAGTGTGCGCAGGTCGAGTGTAATCGCGCTGATGTGTATGCTGAGGACGCAGCAAATCAACTGAGCCAGGAGGCTCTGCAAGGGGGGTCTAGTCGATATAAGATCACTTGGCGATTCATGATCGCACCCATGTACAACTGCAAGGCTATACCAGTCTCATCTTTCTCTGACGAGCCAACAAAACAGCTAGTCAAGGGGGGGACACACCGCAGACCATTCGAGAGTGCACCAGCATGGATAGTCTTAATGCAACATAAACATCAGAACTGGGAAAGTTGGCCACATCATTGTGGACCTCGACCACAGATAAATCATCACTAAACCCACAGAGTTCTTGACCATCATGAAAATCGCACAAAGCAGCCAGATCACCATGATCACGCTCATCTACACAACTCTCTAGTTTAGCTTGTAGTTCACTCTCTACATACAACACACCTCATTCGTACACTCGGAACTCATTATCAGATTCACCATCGACATCATAGTTATACTCATCGTCATCGACATTCACACTCATCATGAAACCAAAATAAAGACAAATGACCTCCTAAATGTGTGATAGGGATGTTGAGGTATTGACAACAGAACTCCTAGAAATGACTGGGCAGTAGCGTGAAATCTGCCCCAGCATCAACTCCAACAACACCACTTTCTGGACAGCAATCTTGCTGCCACAAGTGCCAGACAAGTCAAACAAGTCATCAGCAAAACCCCGCAAAGGGTCTTTCTGCTTTCTGTGACTTTCGTTTCCGTGAGAGGTCGTTTACAAGGAATGGAGCAAATTCAGAATAAGCATTCAGAGAAGCGAGGAGATTTTGTCTCCACTGGCTCAAGGAGTCGAATATCTCGTCCTTCGATCGTTAAGCGCCATGGCGCGGGCGCTAACGCAGATAGTGCCATCGTATCGGTTCTATACGTGGGACTATCAGAAGTGTTTTAACACTTGAGGTTCGTGATGAACAGCCAGTTCAAGATGTACAAATCGTTACAGCTACGTACTTAACTGTCGATGCGGTGGCCCAGTATGTGGCCTAAAAATATTGCTTGATGGGTGGGAAACAATCCCACCGCTGCCACCACGCCAACAAAGAAGAATTTAACGCATCAGATTTGAGTTACAATATGAACGTTTCATCTTTATTAGAAACCTAGGATAAACACAGCCGACCAACAACATGAAGATAACTCATGCCACAAAGGGGCGCCTAACTGTGCTACACATATATACCTAACTCTAATACACACATAATGGCGCAGCGACTGACGCATTCTTTGAGGGGCCATGTGAGTGATATCCATAAAGAGAAGGAAAATGATCTGTGCAAAATATTAAATAAAATAATTATATGCATGCACTAAATTACCTTAAAGGAGACCTAACCCCAGAATATAAATGTACTCATGTTCAAAGGTGTAATAATACCCAGGTCGAAAATCCCATAGAAAAACCAGTAGAAAATTTCTACTGGTTTCTACAAACCTATTGGTTTGTACTGATAATTTGCAACAGGTACTGTTTTTTACTGGTCAATATCTACTCGTTTGAATATGGAAAGTGGACCCCCTAACCAGTATAAACCAGTAGAATTATTTTTAATGGCTCCATTAGAAAAACCAGTAGAAATCTCTACTGCATGGGATCATTACAAACCAGTAGAAAACCAGTATAAATTTCTACTGGAACCAATAGAAAATAGTAGAAAAACCTACTAGGTCCATTCGGAGACCAGAAGGAATCACTTCTAAAACCATTAGGATTCCAGTAGAAATTTCTAATGGTTTCAGCCAGGATTTCTACTGGATTCCTACTTATCACATAATGGTTCCAGTAGAAAATCCTACTGGTCTGCTATTGGTTTCAATACAATTTCCTACTGGTTTGTACTGTTTTTTTTACTGTTTGACTTGACTAAACCATTAGACTTGACTGGTTTCTAGTGGTTTATACTGGTTTGACTTAGTGTTTTTAATACCTTGTTTAAACCATTAGTCTTGACTGGTTTTTAATGGTATTTACTGGTCTTTAGAACCATTAGACTTTACTGTTTTCTACTGGCTTGACTTATTTTTTTTAACACCCTGCTGAAACCATTAGACTTGACTGATTTCTAATGGTATTTAATGGTCTTCAGAATGATTAGACTTTACTGGTTTCTAGTGGTTTATACTGGTTTGACTTGACCAACTTGCTGAAAACCATTAAATGCAACTGTTTTTTATTGGTCTTTACTTGTCTCCTCAACCAATTGACTCTGAATGGCTTTTAACAGCTTTTACTGGTTCACCAATATTCTCTACTGGTCTTTAAAAACACAATAGAAACCAGTACACGTTCACTACTGGTTTCTACTGGCTATCACTTTAGAAATGAAATATCAGAAAAGGTTTTAAATCAAGACATTCTAGCACACGGTATCGTCTGCTAACACTTTACATGGGGATGCCATTTTCTTGATGATATGGAGTTGTACATGAACCATTGGAAACCGTTCCGGTCAGGAAGATATTGTTAATCCTAGAGCTAAATTGCTTAGCATTACAAAAATTCCCCATATATGATGGAAAATACATAACAGGTGTATACATGTATTCTAGAATTTGAAATTTATAGATTCTTGGTTTTGCTAAGTAGATTTCTTGGTTTTGCCTGGGAGAGCAGAACGTAATTTATACAACGCGCATTCTATTGAAGTCCATGATCTCAAAGCAGGTGAATGCATATTTGTCACTATTGACGCTCGGGAAAGTTATCATCCATCAATTTGAATTAATTACGCTTGATTGGAGTCAGTGCAGGTTTTCCCGGACAATTTCATCAAAACAGCAGCCAAATTAACGAATGCTGATCACAGACACCAAGATCAACATCAAAATGTCTAAAAGGAGCATTCGATTTGATTTTTATGACAAGCGATAGCATAGTTTCTGTCATCAGGCATTTTGATAGAATGAGCATTCAAATTAGAATTGTACCCAGTGAGCATTCAAATTCACGGGAGCTTCGGTTTGCCAACATTTTGGGAATTTCAATTCATCAATGGACAAACATGTTCGCGATCTAAGCAATGTATTTAACAAAGCACCCATTCCATTCGAATGTCAAATTTAAATTGTTTTTACAAGATGAGATTTATAAAAAGGTTTTATAAAGCCGTGTTCTTGCAATGTCATAGATAAGGAATAAATGATAATGATTATTATATTCTACAAAAGGTCAATTCTTGGAACGGAACAAAGTTGATAAACAAACGCAAGCATCGCAGAACGATTTCTGATTAAAGTTGGTCGCTCGAGCCCCGTTTAGGGGAGGGGTCAGGGGATTGTGGCTATCATAAGCAAAAATTAAGAAATAACAACGCTGATTGTCAACTGAAAAAAAAATGAGACAAAATAAAAAGACAGACAATATGATGTGAAAGTCTGCATATACTTTACACATTTGAAACGATACAGTATATCAAAAGTCAAAGGTATCCAATAATTTGTTTTTACACCCATATGATGAGATGACATAATTTTTCCACAACAAATTACATTCGAAAACATTAGAATGCTTAAAGACGAAAAAAATTGAGAAGTTAATTTTCATAAAAAGAGGCAAAGCCGGGCTATTTTCTAATGAACAAATTAAAAGTACTTCTAACTTGACTACCTATTAATGAAAAAGAAAGTAAAACTCGAGCAAGAATCCCAACCCAAGTCGTCATTAATGAATTTGAGTGACGCTTTAGCCTCTTTAAATAATATTGAACGACGATCGGATAAATTAATTTGAATGTTCGAAGCACATTTTGGACCATGGAACATGAGTTTGAATGATTGAAGACTAATATGAACCAAAGGAGTAAACAGGATAAGCAGATGGCTTGGAAATGAATTTAAAAGCTAATCTAGCGAATTGGATCGGGATTATTAATGCAATCTAAATTACGTCCCTTGTGTAATGGGCATTATGGATGAGATATATTTGGAATGATAATAAATTAAGAAGTATGTTCTTCAAAAATATTCATTTAGTGTAGAAAACAAGTTATTCCTGATTATCACCACCTGCCAGTCTTAGAGTGGGAATTATTGCCATCTTTCCATGCCGTTTATTGAAAACTAAAAGCGGAGTTTGCAAGATAAGGTCAGGAAATACTACCTCTTAAATTCAGCTATGACGCAACAAAATGAAAGAATAGTGAAGGCTATCTGCGGCAGTTATAGTCATGTCAACTGTGTAATTTTGATAAATTGCCCATTATATTCCCTTTTTGCTTCTTTCGAAACTTTGAGATTGCATGGTTAGTCATGCATGTAGGCGATGTCATACAAAAGACTTCTATACACAAATTATCAAATAAAATATGAAAAAATATTTCCCATATTTTTCAACTTCCGTATGGAACGGGATACAGGGCTCAACACTTGACGGAAAATCATCTGGAAAATTAATCGAAAGAAGAAATTTAAGAACAGTAGGGAATAGGAGCGAAATCTCATCGGTACAATGTTATATACAAAGGATACATGTCTAGCAATGTGGTGAATATAGATTATAATACAGTAAATAATTCAGAAAATAGAAGGAGGTGAAAACCCGGAAAGCAAAGCTTGTGTTGGGAACGCCCTTTGCAATCAAACACAAGTTACTGAAAGAACACCATTATAATTATGAGTACGAGTTTTGCATATACAGAAGTAATAGATTATTGGAAAGATTATAGGAAATGATATGAGAGCGAGGAGAGAGAAAAAAAATAGAAGAAGAAGGAGAAGAATAAGAAGAGAAATAAGAAGAAAAAGTAAAGAAAGAATGAAGAAGAAAGAGGAATAGCAGGCAGTGTATGTCAATCCTTTCGACGAGATGAAAGGCAATATAATCATCTAATAGGATGGTAATATAATTCATTATACACTCGGCTGGGCTTAAAAAGATGACGCGAACAGATCGAAACCAGGGAAAACCTCGTAATAATCGTCTAGCACGAGAACCCCATCCCAACTTCCTGGCTCATCATCTATACCTATTCATAAAAGAGGAACAGGTAAAATGACTCATTGTCCCTTTGATTTGGTTCAATAACTTTCCTATCTTCCCGATTTTATCGTATTATATATATTTACATATAACAAACACCTAAAAATAAAGTGTTTCTTATTCTTGCGGAAGGTGAAGGGAATTTTTAAATTAAAGCCAAAGGAGACGATATGAGGTTTAAACTGTTCAGAATATTCTAAAAATATAACCTCAAATCAACTTTACCGATTGGCACGTTACACTTTCGATTCAACATTATCATGGTTATATAAATGACTTCCCACCCCTTTTTTCTCATAAGTCTTAATTTTAACACTTGATTTTATCTTCACGTAGATCGACCATCAAGTTATATTCACCTGCTAAAGGACCTTCATACTTATAGATATCGCTTCTGATCCGTTCTGCCATACACTTCAATTTGTTAACTTTCAACTCAAGTTTATTCTGATCTTTCATTTTTTCTGCTATCCGATTTGTATTTCTCTTCGTTCGATCATGAAGGTAAGTCAGTCTGCTTATTCATCTGAAAAAATTGAGATGCCAAATAATGTTTGATTAAGCATATCTTCAAAAAGTTAATCCCTTTTAAAGATTTTCCTTTTAATTTATATATATATATATATATATATATATATATATATATATATATATACTCGCATGTCTCTAAGAAAAAGGAACAAATTGACTTTAGAGTCAGGGTTAGGGTTAGGTGTCGGTGTTTGTATCTGGTGTAGCCGGACACCACTCAACCCGCCTCCGTGGTATAGTGGTTACGGCGTTTGGCGTATAGTGCCCAAGACCCGGGGTCGACTCCTGGAGGAGACAGTATTTGCAACTCCTGCATGCAGTTATTTCCACAAAAAAGCAAGTCAGCAAGGAGGAACAATGAATTTAGCTTCGCAAATTATTTCTCTCGTTCAATTTAATTGATTTCTCTCTCTATATGTATTTTTGTATTCATTATCAGGAAATTTATCGTTTCATTTTAATAAATAAAATACATACATTCAAGACCAGTGAATCATAAATCATAAATAAATGAAAGGTATAATATGCTACAATTCAGCAATTACATGATGGTACATATTCACTGCTTTCCATTTCTCTTGGGAACTATAAGTTTGCATTGTTTAATTGCAATAACTCGCAATATTTTTCTAGAAAAAAACATGCCTTGTTGAAAATGCTTGAAAACCAATGTTTTATCATTATATTCATATCTATAAATGAAGTGCTTACCATGTATGAACTTGTATGTCCTTGTATGAACTCCAAAACAAATATCTAAAACGGGAAGTGGTAAGTAAGAAAGTGTAAATCAATGAACCATTTCTTTACTTCGTTCCTAAATATTTAACAACTGAACACACGCACACCCCCCCCCCCCCCCAAAAAAAAACACAACAAAAACAGGTGCATGGTTTGTTCAGTATGGAGGAACAATGAATTTAGCTTTGCAAATTATTTCTCTCGTTCATTTTAATTCATTATATAATATATATATATATGTGTGTATATCTATATATAATTTTGTATTCATTATCAGGAAATTTATCGTTTCATTTTAATAAATAAAATACATACATTGAAGACCAGTGAATCATAAATCATAAATAAATGAAAGGTATAATATGCTACAATTCAGCAACTATATGATGGTACAAATTCAATGCTTTCCATTTCTCTTGGGAACTATAAGTTTGCATTGTCTAATTGCAATAACTCGCAATTTTTTTCTAGAAAAAAACATGCCTTGTTGAAAATGCTTGAAAACCAATGTTTTATCAATATATTCATAACTATAAATGAAGTGCTTACCTTAAAACAAAACTGAGTTGACCAAACCATTCCTTGTATGAACTCCAAAACAAATATCTAAAACGGGAAGTGGTAAGAAAGTGTAAATCTATCAACCATTTCTTTACTTCGTTCCAAAATATTTTACCAACTGAACACACACGCAAAAACCAACAAACAAACAAAACAGGTGCATAAGATTTTGACTTTCTTACTGACAGAAACTTCATATTTGAGAACTTTTAACACCAATACGAAACAAAAGTTAATTGGTTTCGATTCTTTTATGCAGGAGCTTAAATTTAAAGGGAAATTAACCTCAGCGTATGAATTAGCTTATTTTGAATGGTGTAGTATATGCCTCTTATTTGATACATGCAATTTCATGTAAAAACACAGGATATAGATATAAATCACTATTTTCCAGCCAAGTTATCGTCTGCTAGCAATAATAAGGGGGCTGCCATTACTTTATGTGTACACGAACATATTTTTCATCCCAAGTAAAATTTCCTTCATCGTTAACTTGTAATTGATTTTTAGAGGACAAATATATATTAGATAAAGTCACATATTCTGAAATGTAAGTTTAGTTTTATATATTTTTTAAAAGGTCTTAATTTGTTCATAAAAAATATACTTCATAAAAAATATACGTCAAGGACGGAGACAATCGTAACAATACCAAAACAAAGCGAGGAATCTGCTTTACAGGATGGCTATTAGAACTCATGGGTCGTCAATTATCTAGGCCCATGGCCAATAACAATCGTAATACAATCAGAACAAAGCGACGTATCTGTTGTAAAGGTAGGCTATTATCAATGCATATGGTACCTAATGATCCGTGTCATGCACAAAATGGCAGCCTCCATGGAAAGACGTAGCAGACAATAGGTGCATCTAGAATATCACGTGGGGTTAATTGTCCTTTAAAAGTACGTATCTTTGTCTTGAATAGCATGGTCTTGAATATCTTTTTAAATTGGTCTTGCCACTGAATTAACATTTCTAAACTCATACAGATTACTTTCATAGTTATTTAAATTATTTGTATTATTCAAACGTAAAAATACCTTATTTACAAACATAGTTACAAAATAACTGCAGTTTTTGGTCATCGGAAGCATAGACAGAATTAACTTGTATTATTGTTCCATATTGACTTGATAGCATAAACAATAGCACAAAAACGCACCAACGTTGTGATTGAAAGTGAGTTGCTTTTCTGTAAATGATTTAAAACCGTTTTCCTTCAAATATTGCTTCAATATTCCTTCAAATATATCTCTATCAAACCTTTTTCTGATTTTTGCCAAATAAATTATTCCATATAGATTTTGATACAAATTCCTTGAATTTGACCGGATTGCAGTATTTATAGGAGTGCCAGAGTTGACTAACTTAAAAAAAAACACGTTATAATAATAATAATAATATAATTTCTTATATAGCGCTATATCTAGTTACAAACTACTCAGATTATTACCCTGGCTTTAGGCGCTGAAAGTTCAAGGAATAGGTTCCTACCAGGTACCCATTTAGTACACCTGGCTGGAGAGTGGCAAATGTAGATTAATGTCTTGCCAAAGGACGTAAGTGTCGCGGCGGGACAAATATTACCATTGAAAAATAAATTTTCCCCTGTTGGAATTCATTTGATATTGAAAAAAATGTTTTCCACGTGCCTTTATTTTAGTTATCTAGTACCCTTAAGACCCATGAAATTTTGAATGCACTACATAAACTTGTGATATGGGTCATTTTTAACCCTCTTTGTTGTATTCTTTGAAATTTCCTTTTGTTACGGTCTTTTTATCCATTCCATACAAATTCGAAGAATATCTTTTGCAGTGCACGTATCAAAAAGACTTTGTGGTGGGTCTGGTAAATTACTGAACAAATAAACAAACTTGGGAAGAAGCAATGATTTAAGTATCATATTTTCCCCCTAAAATAGTCAAGTTGCGATATTTCCACACTAGGAGAAGTTTGTGCGGGTTTCTTTCAATTTGACGTCTGAAAATTCATCGAACAAATATTTGACAAATCATGTACTGGAATCTGTGTTCTTATTAAAGTAATTAATGACATCATCTACCCCATTCTAAATTTAGTTATCTACATTATTAATCTTGGAAATTTCTTACCCTAACCGTTTTACTCATTATTGACATTAATTTTTAAACCAGACATATTAGAATATTTGGATAAAATATCAAAACATTACGCTCATTAGCAGCAAGATAAATCATTGTTTCACCAGAATAATGACTTAATCCCTTATGCCCTGAATCTGTGTAATCTGTCTCAACATATTAATTCCAAATATCTCGGCTCCAATCAGAAACGAGTACGGGGAGAGAGGAAAATCCTGTCTACCCCACACCTGTGAAGATTAAAAACAGATGATGAGAATCCATTATTTATGCCACAGCTTTTGATATGTATACATCAGTTTAACGAAATATTCAAATGTATTTCTAAATTCAAACTTATTTAAACAAATATCTAGAAAATTCAATTTAAAGAATCGAAAGCCTTTTCGAAATTTATAGAATAGACAATACTTTTGATTGAAACGTTAAAAAAATCTATTGAATCTGAAACTAAACGAATATTTTCGCCAATATCTATATTCTTTAGAAATCCAATCTGATCCCCATGTATGATAAAAGGGAGAACATTTGGAAGTCTGATTGCGAGAATCTTTGCCAATATCTTGTAATCTGGATTTAAAAGTGAGAGTGATGTCAGTTATTCTATAGATATGTAGTCTTTGTCTATTTTGTTAGAAGGGGTATTATTTCTCTTTTCATGAAGGTATTGTATCAAATACTTCACAAATAAGCTCTTTTCTATCTTCCCAAAATACGTTATAGAAATTAACAGGAAGGCCGTCCGTACCAGGTGTTTTATTACAAGCCATTGACATCATTGCGTTCGTTTTCTAAAATACGTCCGTCACATAACATGGCTAAATCTTGATCAATTTGGAATATCAAAATCGATGATTCTTTGTATCATTGGAATTGACTGTATAAAGTTACCATTTTTCCATTTATTTGGCTAAGTGATAGTTATTTTACCATTTTTCAGTTTCTGTATACAGTTTTTTGATACAAATTAATAAATTAATTATGATATTTAATTACGAATTTAAATTGTCCTCTATAGAAATTCGTTGGCATGGATTTGCCCGACTTTAGAGGGAAGACCTGTCTCATTGGTAGGCCATTATATAGCGTACGCATGGAATTGGTATGGATGTACCCCCTACGCTCGATGGAAAGAGAGGGGCTATATGTGAGATTGTTACTTTGCTTCGACGGGAGCCCGGAGAGCTCAGTTGGTAGAGCACTGGTCATGTAATCCAGGGTCCCGGGTTCGAATCCCGGTCGGGGCATTGTAATTTTCTCACATTTCTTTATGATATATTCAATTTACTTCAATCCTATCAATTATGATATTTAATTACGAATTTAAATTGTCCTCTATAGAAATTCGTTGGCATGGATTTGCCCGACTTTAGAGGGAAGACCTGTCTCATTGGTAGGCCATTATATAGCGTACGCATGGAATTGATATGGATGTACCCCCTGCGCTCGATGGAAAGAGAGGGGGCTATATGTGAGATTGTTACTTTGCTTCGACGGGAGCCCGGATAGCTCAGTTGGTAGAGCACTGGTCATGTAATCCAGGGTCCCGGGTTCGAATCCCGGTCGGGGCATTGCAATTTTCTCACATTTCTTTATGATATATTCAATTTACTTCAATCCTATCAATTATTATATATTTATATATATTTACCACGGTAAACTTTGCATTATCATATGATACAAGAGATATACAAGAGAGAATCAAATAGACTATAGAAACCAGGACATATGAAACATTGATTTTAAAAAGAAAATAAGCGACACAATAAGTTGAATCTTTAAAAACTGAGCGCTGACCATGGAAAAAAGATATATTAAAAAAATATCACTGTCTACACGAAATGAACTATCACCCAGAATTTTCACCCTTACCATTTACCTTACATTTACTAAAATAAATCTTATATCCACACTCATTGGACCACATCTTTTCACTTTCTATCGTACTATGGGTTTCTTGTAGAAAAAAAACACCATTCAACCACTCAAAAACACACCTCCATTTTACATTGTCGTCAACAGGGCCCCTTACATTCAGCGAATATAATTTTACATTGATAGCTTCACCCTGCATGTTGGAGCTGAATGTCAATGACAAAGTAAATGAGAAGCAAAATTTAGACCTTTTAAAGATTTTGGTCAAACCTTCGCTGATTTTTTTCTTCCATTTTCTGTGCTCATTTACCAACTTGATGTCAGGATGAAAATGAATGAAAATATGCTGGGGCTTTACTTTACCTTTTTTATGCGGGGAAGAGATGTCAGACTAAATTTTCCAGTTTTCTTGAAGTTTTCAAACAGACTTCAAAAAGTTCTTGGGGATTCAAATTCATGCTTGCAGAATTGTGGAAATTTTTCAACTAGCCAGAAGGAGTGAAAAACAAGACGATATGAGCTCATTATTGTTACGCCAACAAATTGTGAAAACAAGTAAGATTTGCCAACAACTGAATAGCAGAGCATATGTACACGTACGGAGCAGAGGGCGTAATATATTTGGCAACCTCTACTTCATATTCGGGCATTGAGGTGGTGGTCTCTTTCAAGTTTTTCTGACAAAATTATACTTCTAATGTACTATAGTGTCAAAATTTGTTCTCATTCGCTTCGTTCCCTCGCAAATGTTAGTTAATTTACAGTTAACATCATAAAGAACTTCTTTGATTTGTTTCTTGCTTGTAGGTGGAACTCACTTTACGTACGGTGATGGTGATGTTATGTTTGACGCGGATGAGTGTTAGCAACCCAGTGAGTAGTCAATTTTGTCCTATTGACAGAGCTGAATATTTGCCTTCTTATGAGGATAGTACAGTTCTCTTAAGAGCTGATCCAGATGCTGTAGCTATCCATCCCACAAACGTCCTCCACTACGGATCCGACGTCGAACCACGGACTTCCGACCTCATATGTCGTGATCCTCTCTCACAACCTGACATGCCTGATGTCCCACCATCACCACAAAATGCCGGTCTATGTCCTTGGGAGTACATAGCAGACCATAACGTCACCAGGATTCCACAAACTATCTTTAAGGCAAGATGTCTTAGTTGTACTGGTGAATGTATTAACCCAATGAGTACCAATTCTACTATACATAGATTGTTTTCAAAATGCACTGAGGTATATCATAATTTCAAAGTTCTTGTAAGATCAGGGGACTCTTGTCTGGGTAAAACTGGTTTGCTGAGATATGAAGAAATTGCGATGAGTGTACCCGTAGCCTGTGTATGTAAGCGTCCTGGTTCCTTTCTAATGTAACTTTGAATATGTTTCTTCCTTATCTTCCTGGACTGACATTTTGAGAATTATTTTATCTTGATTTGAGTGAAAAGATTTTATTTGTCATAACAAATTTTAAATTGCAACATTTCATTGGTGTTTGCGCTGATTAATTCCGCATACACAGCCACTTGCGCTGTCATTAACCAATGATGCCCAATAAGTGTACATTTTGTTATGACATTTAAAATGATTCACTAAAATCAAGATGAAATAAATCTCAGAATACCGCCCCTGGCCTGACAATAGTATTTATTATCAATACTATACTTTGATAAGGTACAATCATATAAATTGTTGATATGTTGAATATTGATTGTTAGTTCATTGTTAGTGTGCCTTTTCACAGACTTTAATGATGAAAATATATTTTGTCAGAATCTGTATCATCTGTCTACGTAATATGAAGTAACTTTCGTTTTAGAAAGATCTCCTGCTGAATACAGAAATCCAGGCTACATGCATGCGCAATGATGAAAGAATTACACTGCAATATCTTCAATTCCTGTTTGATATATTTGAATTAATTTGGATGAGAGAAGAAAGTACGCTATTGCCTGGATTTTTGCGATTCTTAAATGATACTAACTCGCTTAGTCTACGCGATTGAATTTAAATATCTCTTAGTTATGTACGATTATGTTGGGGTTTTTTTAGTATGAGAGAAACATGGGCACAAATCCAGGGGACAGGGGGACGTGTCCCCCACAATTTTGAAGAGAGGCAAATGTCCCCCTACCTTTTTGAAAAACCTTTTTTTTTTGCTTGACAGAGAACTTCGGAGGAAAACTAGAGCAAAAAATAAAAATGCGATAACTATTTATTTTATTTTTTTTAAAATTTATTTATTATTTTTTTTTGGGGGGGGGGGGGGTTGTCAGAAAAATTTGCAGACATTTCGGACAGTTACAAAAGTTAAATCATGTGGTAACCCCCCCCCCCCCCCCTCCCAACGAATTTCAAAATGGATTTGCGCCACTGGAGATAAATACTTTACTTTTAATTGCTCCAAATATTTATGAACATTGCTATCTTATATAATGTCCTTTGGTGTCGCTAACAGTCATGTTCGTCCTCGTATCCTTCTGTCAGAACCATGGCCACTTTTATTTCGATACTTTTATTTTTTTTTAATTTCCATAAGAAAGAGAGTTAAAGAAAGGAAGAAGGGGAACGTAACATGACAACATATTATGATACAAGTCCTATTACCCCTCCCCTAACCCATTTCATCCACCTAGGATGTCCGCCCCCATGCCCAGGAACCCCCCCCCCCCCCCCCCCCCACCCCCAAGTCACAATGGACTTAAGGTACTAGTATATAAGTGCATATATGCATAATAACCACATAGAGAGAATTTTGCTGTATGTAGTAACTGAAACCACAAGACATTTAACTCCGGTTCGATTGAAAGCGTGCATAGTAGGTATGGTACACTAAACAAAACAAAATCCTTATAATACATGTAAGAAGGATGTGATGAAATCGCTTAGGTGTTACTAAGCTCTTAATTGTACTCACTATGTGAGGTTTATTCTAGGCATGTATGTTAATCACATTGCGTCTATTGCAAATTCTAGTTTATGTCAGTATAAGTCATATTCACCTTTGTATATTTTTACGAGACACCTGGTAACAGTTTCATTGTATATGTTAGATCAATAATGATCCGTTTGTGTCAATTATGTTTTGTACTCTTCTTAGTACCTTTATCTCTGTATGTTAGTTTGATATACTAAAATTATTACATTGTTTTATGTCTAATCATTTGATAAAATTAATATGCATCATGTATAATTATTTTGACGAAAAATATATCAAATCATATCAAATAAGTGCATACAAGTTATCACATCATGATGACAGTGAGTATAACAAAGTATACCCAACTTTCGTCGCTTCGTATTAAAACCTTACAGTCTCGGTAACCCTGACATTTATTAAGTGTTAAAAAGTAACAAATAAAATGTGAATGATATCCTATTCATAACTTTGAGACTACAGATATACCCAATGACCAGTGTTTTTAAGAAGTCGTGCCAAAATTGTTTTGTAACAAGTTTGGGATGAAGTAAAGCTTGCATGTCAAAATCCATTCATGACCCTATGCATTATTACTTCAGTCTGGAAACAATTGCTAAGTTTTATTCCTTCATGGTTCATGGATTATACGAGTTAAAGTGTAAATACCAACTCAAGCTTTAGAAAATAGATTTTACAACCAATATGGCTTCTTACGCATTCCATGTTCAGGTAAGCCCTTCAACATGGAGACGGAGTCATTCACAGTGCATGGACAATTCTTTTTTTCAAACTTTTTCTCTATCTTTAAGGTCTACTGTCCATTACTTTGGTAATTATCCACCCGGTAGTCTTTGAAGGTAATAAACCATTGTGTTATTCGAGATAAATACTTTATGCAGGCGAGATAGTGCAAATGGCAAATCAGGAGAATGTTTTGTGCTGCCATAACACAAGAAGCTAGTGAAATGATTAGCCTATGACTTGAATCCATTCCCTGAAAATATATAGGTATACACTGAGTGACTTTAAACATGAACCGTTTAAGCGCAAATCAAAATTTTAATATTTGAAAGGATTTTAGGCCAAAGTACCACAAACCTTTGGCTTTGACCCACAACTGTTGCATCAGCTCTAAATTGGAAAAATGAGATTGTTACGACTCTCCTTGGAAAGATATTCGGTCATCTGTGGCAGCAAACTTTTGAATAAGGCATCATTGGACAGATTATTAGTTACTCTTTATCATGAAATAAATGGCAAGGTCACAGAGGATGCTAAATACGATAAACGAAGCTTTCAAAGTTGGATATCCTTTTTTTATACGCACTGTATTAGTAAAAGTCACTACAGCAGTTTACATAATTCATATACGAATAAATGTGAACACACGTATTTTGAAATGTATTCAGTATTTCATTGTCTGTAACGATTGCATTCTCTTGAACGATTTACGTATAATAAACTGTGGATGAAGTTTTCTGTGTAGCGCATAGGGCCTACTATTAACCTCTTTTAAAGAAAACAGAGAAAGAAATATATTTGAATAGAACGTTTTATTTATGAATTGATTCACATTATGGCATTCTAACCCAGAAGAATAGGTACATAATGTGCAAGAAAGTTCTAAAGAGAATGACGAACGCACTCATCGCTGAACTCTATGATAGACTGTAACAGTCTACAGGCCTAACAATAGCGGAGTAATATTACGGCTGACAATTAACATCGTAAATCAGAATTGTACAATTCAATGTGGTTAGTTTAGGCTAATAAGTCTCCATGACTTAAGTCCTAATATCGTAAAGTTGGCAGTTTTAAAAATCAAAACTGCTAGACCAAGCTCCATTATATCCTCTGTTACCCAGGATTGTTCGATTTTAGCTGTGTTTGCTGGTTATGTTTGTCGTGTAGCGAGGTGCACTAGAAAAATACAGAGCCTAATAAGAGGAACATCTATGACATTTACTTGCATTTTCATTGTACTGAGAAAATATATGAGTTAGCAGTCACACAGCTAAAGTGGTAACTGCCGTGTAGTAATTGAAACTTTTAAAGTGTAAAGTAATTTTCGTGATAGAAGCTCAATTAACATAATAATAATACTTTGCAATTACCGAATTATAGACAGTCCTGAAATTGTTTCATCAATTTGTTTTATTGCTGGTTTTCTAAATCACCGCAATTGCCTATGTTATCATAATTACCTTTGGACCTGACTTATACATAACTTATAATTATTTATCTAACCGCAAAATGTTTACCTCTATAAATAGATGAATGATACAAGATTTTGACATATAAACTTTTTGTGTATTCGGGATAGGGAGGAGTGGGGTGGGGGGGGGGGGGGGCGGGGTGTTATGTAAAATACAGAAGGTTAGGGTATAGGGGTATTGGGTATTGCGTAGGCTGTATAATATATTTCTTACATTTTATATTACAGTATGTATATTTTTTTTTCTTTTTCTGGACCTCTAGGAAAAACAGAGTCATTTAAGTTAATGGCTCTGAATAGAGCTTTCCAGCCGTTATTTTTTTAATTTTTTGCTTTGTGTTAATTCTTGATTTAATTATTAATTTTTATATTCTTGTACATGTATATTTATAAGTGTGTATACTGATGATCTTTTTATACGGAAACGAAAACCAACCAACCAACCATGCACACTAAACACACAATCTACCTTACTTTGGTAATGTTTCGTAGATATATACTTTATCACCATTTTATTATGATCAGTGTTCAGTCCTTCTTTATTTTGTTATTGATATGTTGCATGTTCACAAGCTTCTTTCATATTTATTGTTACAGTAGTTTATTGTAAATATGACAATTTTAGTCTTTGGACTTTTATCATGTTCTTTTTATATAATAAAACCGAAATTGAAATGAACTGATACTATAAATTGTATATGGGTCATTTATATCACAAAAAGTTTGACTCTAAATGTAAGGGTTTGTTTTGGTCGATGAATTTGTTTTCCCAATGTTTCGATAAAATGGAAAAATTTCCACTTTACCTTTGTCTTTTCGAAAAACTAGAGCAGCTTGTTACTCCAATACTGATCCATGACTCTACGCCATTGTGTTATTTGTACGCTCTTTCGCCATTCTTTTTTTTTTTGCTTGTCAGAGAATTATAGAGGAAAACATGCAATAACCCCCCCCCCCCCCCCCACACACACACACACACACACACACACTGAACGACTGACTTTTTTGAGGGCTGGCGGAAAAAAAGGGTTTCTCTTCAAGCAGGATTTGAGAATTTACAAATTTTTTTTTGCTTGTCAGAGAATTATGGAGGACTACTGCTACCCCCCCCCCCCCACTGAGCGAATCTTTTGACAATTGGCGAAAAAAATACCCAGCTACGCGACTGACGACTACTACTACCACTACCACTACTACCACCACTGCTTGATTTTTATGTCTTCTCCTAAATTTTCGGCCGTCGAATCTATCGACTTGCTAATTCCATCATCTTATAGAGCAAAATTGCATCATATCCAAAGCTAACAAGGAAATGTTAAAATTTGGGCGCTCCTGTTAGCAACCATCATTACATCACCCTCTACTCTGATCTGTATTTCGGCTTCTAAGTTTTCAACCATAGAGCCGTCGAATCTACCGACTTGCTAATTCCATCATCTTATAGAGGAAAATTGCATTATATCCAAAGCTAACAAGGAAATGTTAAAATTTGGGCGCTCCTGTTAGACATTCTTCCACAGATCTGGGTGGTGTTCGATTATTAGTCTTGTTTAGAACTATTCCAGTGACAAACTGCGTTTATATTCAAATTTTAACTTTTATCTACTGTAAGAATGGTAAGCTTTGGCTATAAACGCAGCTTGTCACGTGAATACAAACAACACGAATAATCAAATACCACCAAGGTCTGTAGCCGATTCTCCTCTACAAGATGATGGATTTGCAAGTGGCTAGATTGTGTGGACATGGTGGAAGAAAAGTGTGGAGCCGACATACAGACCAAAGGAAAGGGGTGATGTAAAGAATGTTGCTAACAGGAGGGCCCAAAATTTAACCTTTTTTTTCCGGTAAGCTTTGACTGTAAGCTTTGAATATAAACGCAGTTTCAGAGTTACATTGGTTATAATCTTATAATGAGAAGCTATCAAAGTTGGGTATACTTTTTTCTATACGTACTGTATTTTCTGCTTTTTGGTCCTGGCCGTGGGGTGCGGCGTGTAGCTTTTGGTGGGTGTGTGTGGTGGTTCGTCACTAAATATTTCGAATAGAATAATTTGCATTGAACTTGGATGGGAAGGCTTTGCTAACGAACTTTTAAAAATCATAATATATAGCGTATTATATATTTCAAGTCTCCGTTACACTACTACAACTTGAGGTGCACTTTGCAGGGCCTTGTATTCCTTCTTTCTCATTTGGAACGTAAATATTAATGGTCTGACATCCTCCTCTCATTGTATCTTTCATTCTTCTACTTTGTTTTCTTCTTCCCCATCCCTCTCAATCTTGTCTTATATTCTGTTTTCTTTCCTTTTTCTTCTTCCTCATGCTCTTTTTCTCGGTCCTTTTTTTTTCTTTCCCTCTCTTATTTCTCTTCCCATATATACACGCCTCAGTTCACTTTCTCTTCAACACTCCCGTCAACTTTTCTTTCCCTTTCTTTTTGTTACCTACTATTCTCTCTGGTTTCCCTATTACATTTGATGGCACAAAAGATTTAATATTTTAACATTTTGAAGTCATACATGTATATTGCATTTGAGTTTTATTCATTTTCGTATTATGCCTGACCTATGGTTGTATGTTCTAGTCATTCTTAGTTTTATCTTTATTTTGTACATTTGACTTTGTAAATTGAGCAATTTCAGCTGTCCAGCTGCATGTTCTTATATTTCAAGAAACCGAATCAAATCAAAACAAATAACAATCAAAAGCACAGAATGTTAGCATATGAAAGCAAACATGGCTATTTATTGATGAAGAAACATAATATTTTCATCTCATTATATACAAAGAGGCACATTACAAAGCTTAGCTGGATGTGGACAAACTTATCATTCTAAACAAATATCGGTCATAAAAATAGTAATTTATTTTCATACAAAACCAAACAACTTTGATTATATCCCTTTCTCACAATGGTTATATTCAACAGGACTTTGTAGAAATAAACAAAAAACATACAAATTTCCTAAAAAATAGAAATGTACTGTTGGCAGAACTATAGTGGCTAAAAATACTTTTACGAAATATCAATACATTAAGTGAAATTGGACTAACATGGAACAATTAAAAATGAAAGGCTGCAGAAAGAGAAAACCCAAGTACTATCATATATTATACATACACTTTAGTTACATGTATTTCATAAAGTAAATTTTCAATATAAAAGTACTATCATATATATATATAGATATAGAATGCTATTTGTGATACATGTATCACTAATAGCAGCCCATAATACTTAAAGGGAACCAATTACAAAAAAAGAAAGAAAAAAAGCATAATTACATGACTATGTAGTTGTAATACATAGAATCTCCAAACTACAGTGTATATGTGACATTCAAATTGTTCAGGATTAAGAAATTATACTATGAAATAATTATTTGATATCGGAGCCTGCAAGTATTGTCAACTCATAGCTAACTTGAATGCCTATGTGTGCATGTACAGATGCATCAACTAGTCTAGAGCAAGTTGATTTAACTATTACTTACTTAGAGTGTATTTAAACTTCTTTACATAAACTGCAGAAAGAACACAGTGTCCCACAGTGTGTTCACATAGTCGACTCTGTGAAGATGTGATTCACAATTTTAAAACGCTTGAAATGAACCACTTGACTGCTACTGGGCTTATTACACATTGATAGCCTCTGTGCTACAGCACTTCTTTGGTATTACAGTATTTTCACACTTTTTTTATGTTTTGGAGTTTTATCATAAAATTTTGGTTATTTAATGGTTATAACATTAAAAAAATTGGAAGAGCGTCAGCTATTGTCCAAACCCTGTATATCATCACAGCAGTGCTACTGGCGTAAGGGGGCAAATCAATCGGCGGTGCTATCGTTCTGAAAGTGCAATAGCCTAAAGCACGTACATGTACGTGGAACGCAGTCAAGTGGTTAACAGTGTGAAAATGATTCCACACTGTGGACACCTCCAGTGTGATTTAACAAAGAGTGTTCACATAGGTGATGTTCGATTTCACAATGTGAATTTACTCGCTCACAATGTAAAGATGTGATTCACAATGTTAAAATGCTTGAATTTAACAGTGTGAAGGTGATTTCACACTGTGTTTCACTCTGTGAACACACTGTTCTTTCTAGCGGGGAAATAGCATGTTTTTGACAGCATGAGTTCTATTATTCTTCTTATTAATTACTCTGTCATAATCTTTTTCTAAAATCAATATCTTTTTGAGCTAAGCTCAATAGGTGGTTAGTAGATTGTGGTTAGTAGATTGTGTGGACTATTGATGAAGATCAAGTGTAAGAGGGTACCAATCAACTTAAAAATACTGTCCTCTGTAACAATAAAAATAATGATAATAATAGCCGTTTTTTATACAGCTGTATGTTAGAGGTTCTATGTCGCTATACCATATTTGAAATTTGGGCTTGGAATATTGCTTCTATAAAAAGATAATACGAGTTTAAATGCACTAAATAAACATGAGAGAGCGACTGGTGAGTAGACTAGTCGACGCAACCGTACGCACTTGAAAGGAATTGGGCCCTGCGCGGAACTGAACTCTATTAAAGTTGGGTTCCGCGCGAGCATGTTTGTGCTATTCTTTATTTTCTTCACATTCATTAACTGTTAACCCATAAAATGCCAGTGTTTTCAGGTTAATTTATTCATTCTAGCTGTACACATGTTATTTTATCAATTCAGTTGATTGGTACACTTTAATTCTTACATTATCAAATCCATTATTGAACATTTTATTGAATGAGAAATATATCACATTGCATAAATTTCTAAAGGTGATGAAAACAGAACTTATCTAAAATTATCTATGTACTCACATATACACATGCTTAATACTACAAAGTCATTGTCGAATGTATATTACAATAACATTTTTACTTCTGAAGTTATAGTAAGATTACCATGTTTCCTGCGCAACTGTCTTCTCTGATACACAACTCAGTTCATTGCAAAGCTCCCCAAATGGACCTGAATTTGATTGAAAAGTGAAGCTTTCTGGGCACTAATGATTAATTACATGTATGACTGTGTTATAATCAAACATCTACAAATCTTGATGTTGGTGAATTTCAGTGTACATACAGCATTCAGTAAATTTCCATAAGTTTGTCAGTACTTATTGGTGCTAAGATCCCCAACTGTTTCTATTGAAGTACAGTTTCAGTTCAAGAAATCAAGATCCTTCCAATAGACCCTTTACTTCACTGCTCTCTATAACTCTGAACATGAATAATCTCATCTGATGGACTGTTCCATTCTAAATCTCAGGAATGGAATGATCCATGGAGCTCTTCACCAAAGATGATGCCATACTAAACAGAGAAAGAGAGATGGAGAAAAAAAGAGATATTTAATCTATAATAAATTATAATATAAATTTGTCATTGTTTCATGAAAATAAAGACTAACCCTCAGACCTTTTACATTCCTGCCTCACTTGACACAATAAGCCAGTTCGGGGTTATCGCATGGTACAAATGACCCCAAATATCCACAGATATTTTAGACATGGAGGGTCCCTTTATGTGCACACGTTTAAGAAAAATAACTCTGGTAGTGATAGAGGTGCCTCATGAATAGCTTTTGTTTCCCCCTTTAAAAAGAATACTTCCACCTGGATATCATGGAATGCACCATTAGTGCATAATTGAATAATGATTACATGACATTCATGAGCACATATCGAATATTAGTGTCAGTGGGTTTTAGAATTTGGTACAGATGACCTTTATCTGCTCATGCTCAGATTGCATATCCGAAGTGGCTTATTAAGCTCAAATTTCAAGATTGATAAGACTGACTTTTTGTTTGCCTTATTAAAGAAAAGCTTGAGTTGTGGTAAAGGTGAAAATTATTTGTGATTTTTTTTCATTCTTTTAAAGTCTTCTGAATTATATATATCATAAAAGAAATGTCCCCTAAAATGGACTGTCTTTAAGTGCTCTCCTATTCGAAAAAATGAAGAGAAATAACAGAAAAGTTTTGACCAAACTCTCGTGCTACATGCGTGTCTGGTCCCACATGCAAAAGGGTGTGTCAATTTTCTTTATCATTCTGATGATTCCACAACATCAAGGGTATATACAGGAAAAAGTCGACATAACGAGGTTAGCTATAACGAGGTCAGCTATAACGAGGCAATGGCTATAACAAGAATATTGTCACGGTCCAAAATTTACTTGCGTGTAATTCCCTTGTATTTTGAAATATCTACCGAACTAGAGAAGTATGACTACAAAACCATGCAGCTTAGAGTGGATTGACCAAGCAAAACAAACAAATTAGATGACTTACCTCTTCATCATATGATCAAAGAAACAATTTGGCATTATGGTGAGAGTAATGGTCTGACCACAACCATCTAAGATCTGAGAAATATCTTTGTCCTGTGAAGAGAAAAAGAGAAAAAAAGTTTTTAGTACATACAACTAATCACCTAAGTAATGCTAGTAGTACAACCAACGTAAATCACTTTTTCTTCTTTTAAATAATTACTTTGCTGCTTATTAATTGATGTATTATCAACATTCCCTGATACGATTATTGAACAGCATCTCAATATCACTTTATAAGGAGAGACCTTCAACAACTCTTCTACTGCTTATCCTTCTCCTCCTCCTCCCTCGTAATTGTTTATTTGTAATAACATCAAATGCACTTCGCCAGAAAATAAATTACATCAAATAGAATATTAGTAATGCTAAGTAGTAGTAGTAGCAGTCTTAGGATCGTATAGTTAGCAGGAGCAGTAATGGTGGTAACATAGTAGTTGTAGTAGCATAGTAGTATAAGTACTATTATAAGTAATAGTGGTTGTGCTGGCTTGGTCAGGGTCCTGCCAAACTAGTGCAACCAAAATAATCAGCAAACTAGAATATCACTGAAGGTGATTAATTCCCCCGCCCCAATGTGTGTGCGAAATTTCCTGGGGTGGTATTCTGAGATTTATTTTATCTTGATTTTTGTGAAAAGATTTTAATTGTCATTTTTAATTTTAAATTTTAAATTGCAACATTTCATAGGTGTTTGCGCAGATAAATTCCATGTACGTAGCCACTTTTGCGCAGTCATTAACCAATGATGCACCTAAAGCGTACATTTTGTTATGACAATTAAAATTATTTCACTACAATCAAGATAAAATAAATTTCAGAACACCACCCCTAAGCATTGCTCGAAAAATGAGGAAGTGGTTTGATGTGCAATATTTTCCTGTTTTATTCCCATATGTCGTTACCATGGTAATGCAGTTTTCCACACAATTAAACAATACCTCTTGCACATCTTCATCCCAAGACAAATGTGTGTGCCAAATTTCATGAGCATTGCTCGAAAAATGAGGAAGTAGTTTGATGCGCAATATTTCAACCTGAATTATTGCCATTATATGCTGTTACCATGGCAACAGAGTTTCCGACACATTCAAAAAATATGTCTTGCATATCTCCATCCCAAGACCAATGTGTGTGCCAAATTTCATGAGCATTGCTCGAAATATGAGGAAGTAGTTCGATGCGCAAGATTTGCAACGGACTGACCGCCCGACCAGCTGACCACACACTGATTCCTATATACCCCCTTCCAACTTTGTTTGTTCGGGGGTATAATGATTGTACATGTATGATGCCAACTGAATAAAGCTATACCTTGAGTCCGATGACATTTTGACCGTTGACCTCTAGGATAGCATGGTCAATCAAGAGACCATTCCTTGCAGCCGAGGTGTCCTTGGCTATCTTTGTGATCTTTCCATTCTTATAGACAAAACCAACATATCCAGCACTGTCCTTCTGTAATGAGATGGTTCTCTCAAATGGTCTGATAAATGAAACAAATAAATATAATATTACATGCAGGCAGGCTAGGAAATGAACACAGCATGAGGAACCAACCAGAAAATATTCAACATGAATTGACCATTTCACTGATTATAAACAGGCCATTCATCTAACAAGTGGAGAGGAGGGGGTGAGGATTGTATTAAGAATCTTGAACTAAAGATATTGCAATACATGTAGGTAGGAAGGCCATAACATTTTGATTTGATATCCTTTCACTTTGAAATTATGTTTACATGAAGAGGCAATTCCTAGTATTTTTTTAGATGACTGAAGCCTGTAAGCTATACGCAGGAACCATGGAGAGTTTTTGAAAGTGGAGGGGCTGAGCAGGCTCGGATCTGGAAATTGCTGGGGGTGAGGTTTGCCAGCAATTTTCTTGATTTAATCCTACCCATGAAACACACCTGATAAATTAGATTTACTATGGGAGCAAGTGCTTTGACTGAAGACAACATTTTTGCATTTTGTAGTTTGCAGATGTGCATTTCATAGCACTATTGTACCTATCTACTTCACATTCCTCTCTCCATTCTCACAATGGGGGTAGACAGGCGAGCTTTAAATCAGTAATATAGACACCATTTCTAAATTACGGAGGGGAGAGTCAACTTCTTTTAAGTCGATTTTGATGGGACTGAGTGAAATGTGTTGATTTAGGCGATTTTTACCTGTCTCTGATGGCAAGTTTGATGCTGCTGGGACTAGCCTTCTTCAAGACTCCCATAGCTTTATCTTTGCTGTAGCCTGCTACATTTTCTCCATTGATCTGAAGGATTTGATCTCCAAATCTCAAGCCACCCATAGATGCTGGTGAACCCTTCATGACAAATGTGATGAAAATACCCTGCATACACACAAACAAAAAATTATAGGGAAGAAACTTTTAATTCAAGGATATCAGAGCATATTATGAAATTCATAAGCTTTCCATGATACACACAAATGAATGTAGTCTTTCTTCATGCCAGATTTCAATGAAATAATATTGATGAGGGTTAGGGTTGGGGTTAGTCCCTTTCATTAACCATATTCTACAAATGGATCAAAGTGTGAGTAAATGATAAGTGAGGGATATCATGACAGGAGTTATTCAACATATTAAATGTACAAATATAAATAGTACATTCATGTATAAATAGTACATACCACAAACATTCAGATATTATATGGTAAATTGCCTTTCAGAAAAAAACAGAAAGGGAAAAATACATAGGCAAATAACAACCATTTTACTTGTAAATGAACAGCACATGGGCATTTAAAAAACAATCTATGTGCAACGTAAGCCTCCGAGCCTACGCACTTATTTGTGCTATATATAGCATTTACAGAAATGTAAATAAAACAATGCTACATGTCATTTAATTTAATTGCTTTGCTGTTTTTTTCAGGGAGCTTACACAGTTAACTGTGATATAGGATTTACAGAAATGTGAATAACAATGCTATGTCATTTCATTTAACTGTTTTTATTTTAAGGTGGTTTACAAAGTTATATGTGATTTATATGATTTACAGAAATGTAAATAACACAATGCTATGGCATGCCATTTCCTTTGACTGCTTTGTTTTCTTTAAGGTTTTTTACTGCATCATAAACTGGCGCTAATTGAATAGTATACTGGTAATACATGGTTGGGAGTGCGTTGGTACGATCTGGCAGCACAAAGGTTTTTATCGTGGTGTACTATACGCACGAGGCGCAAGCCGAGTGTGTTTCACACCACGATAAAAACCTGCGTGTTGCCGGATCGCACTAATGCCCGAACTCACAACCATGTATTAATAGTTTTATAAGACGGTCGGCAATATGATTATGAAGTCTTTAAAAATGGTTACGAACCCCATAGAAACGCCAAGAGTCGCAGTCATGGGGGCTGCCATTTGCTTAAATTCTTGGATGACATTACATAAGCGCAGCCAACAAAAGTCATGCGCATTTCAGTAAAATGAATTAAACTACATGTACGCAATTTCATTGCATTTTTTTTTTTGCACGGTCATGTGGTGTTATTTGACCAATCAGGATGGCTACATTGTTTAACCCGTTTTATAACAAATATTTTTTACCTTGCTGACATCTCTGACCCTGAGACCAATCTTGCCTTTAGCATCTTTACAAACTACCACCTCTCTTACTCCTTGTTTGATTTCTGATCTAGTCACACCCAAGTTCTTATTGCCTGTTACTGGGGCAACCATGTTGTTTTGTGAAGGGACAGCAACAGTTCCACCTGAGCTGGGAACCACTGCTTGCTGTGAGATAGAAGAAATGTTAAAGGTTACATGGGATTTTATGTGTACATCTACTTAACTCCACAAGTCACCATTTTTTCCATGTCTATATCACTAATAAATAAATCCTAACAATGAATTTGGTTATCAACAACTCGCATGTACATGTATACTGCTTTATCATTACAATTATTTATCATCACAATTATTTATTATTTACAATTATTATAATTACTCAGTAATTGTTCGCAGCATTACAAGAACATGTGCATGTATGTTGTTAGCATAAATTTCTTGCCCAATTTTTTATTACATGTAGGTAATATTTTTCATATGTATTGTATTTTATTTTCATATTTGGAGAAATTACATGGAAAATATCAAAGACGAAAAATTTGAAAAAATCTACTAATTTATTACACACACATCCTAGAAAATTTATATTCCTGATTATTACCAATAATTCATTTTGAAAAGAATTATTTAGATTTTAAAACATTTGACATTACAGTATTTACAATGTACAATGCAATTATATAAAGTTAGTCAGACTATGGGTGCATATCATGAATATGATATTTCTAAAAGCAATGACCTTTTCTCCACATTTGTCATCTATCTACATGTACATGTACACTAACTGAACTGTACTGTACCATTACAAAGCCTAGTTTCAGTATCATGTGATAGCCTGTCTGAAAACAGCACCGTGCAGCACAAGGATTGTACAACATGGACTTTGACCGACACACTCATCTACAGGTATTGTACATATTGGCAGTGATATCATACCTTTATATGGATATATGATGTCATCATTGGTAAAATCAGTGTACAGAGATAAGATCACAAGATCACGAGATCTTTGTGTTTCTACATCTTTTAATTGTAACCCATCATGTGACTCTTTCTAAACAAAAATATATAAAGCGACCATATTTTTGTGGGGTAAACAATTAATCCTTGACATTATAAGCAAGTTTACATCTCAACTAGTATCAGCCCCTTCAATAGTACCCTCTAAAACTACAGGGTAGTTTGGAAGGATATTTGATTATCAAGTTCATTCAGATTTATTCATATGACTACACTGAAATATAATACATACTGATTGTTGAGCATAAGCCTGCATCTCAGCTGGAGGGAGACCCATCCATTCCTCTAGGGAAGGATACAGAGAGCTTGTTGTCATGACAACAGTAGATCCTGGCGGAGCAGCTGCAATAGCATGAGCAGCAGCCTGGGCCTGCTGATTGAAGTTAGCCTGGGCCTACAATCAAAAACATTGTATGAGAAATAGTTTGGTCAGTAACTATCTTGTGCCTTCATAAACATCATACCTCACATAACAGTAACTAATCAAACAAATGCAATGATGCAAGTAAATGATGAATTGAACATTCCATCTCCCAGGATTCAGTTAGAAATAATAATCATTACAAATATAAATTGCATAATTACTGACAAAATTGAGTCTTTTAGGTTCTGTATGCATGATTTCTACCTGTACATGTACATTTATTGAAATGCAGGGGGGGGGGGGGGGGGGGGAGTCCTGATTGAGACTTTTAGGTTCAGTATGCATGATCTCTACATGTACATGTACATTAAAATATTGAAATGCAGTTGGTGGGGGGTGGGGGGAGTCCTGATTGAGTCTTTTAGGTTCTGTATGCATCATCTCTACATGCACATGTACATTAAAATATTGAAATGCAGTGGGAGGAGTCCTGATTGAGTCTTTTAGGTTCTGTATGCATGATCTCTACATGTACATGTACATTAAAATATTGAAATGCAGTGGTGGGGGGGGGGGGGGGGGGGGGAGTCCTGATTGAGTCTTTTAGGTTCTGTATGCATGATCTCTACCTGTACATGTACATTAAAATATTGAAATGCAGTTGGTGGGGGGGGGGGGGGGGGGGGAGGAGTCCTGATTGAGACTTTTAGGTTCTGTATGCATGATCTCTACATGTACATGTACATTAAAATATTGAAATGCAGTTGGTGGGGGGGGGGGTGCTAGCCGGGGGAGGAGTCCTCCTGATTGAGACTTTTAGGTTCTGTATGCATGATCTCTACATGCACATGTACATTAAAATATTGAAATGCAGTGGGAGGAGTCCTGATTGAGTCTTTTAGGTTCTGTATGCATGATCTCTACATGTACATTAAAATATTGAAATGCAGTTGGTGGGGGGGGGGGGGGGGGGGGGGGGGGGGGGGAGAGTCCTGACTGAGTCTTTTAGGTTCAGTATGCATGATCTCTACATGTACATGTACATTAAAATATTGAAACGACCCTACAGACTGTATGTATCTTTTACAGACTGTATGTATCTTTTACATTGTAAATGTCCTTGAAATTTCCTGCTATCATTTTATTACGGCATATTTTTTTTACAAAGATCAAACAAGAATGGCAAACTGATTGTTAAAGCTTCATTGTGATAATATATACAAAAACAACCTTTATGAAAGAGTTTTATCTCACCTGAGCCATCTGGTCCACTTTCATATCTTCTAATGACGGATACAGAGACATGATGATGAGTTGTACTGGATTCTTGCTTGTGTACTATTGAGTATAAATCTGTAAGCAGAAAAAAACCCCAGAACAAATGGACATGACGTTAAGGGGATATTAAAATATGGCTGTAATACATGTCAATATTTTATCATTTTCTTTTGAATCCTGCGCATACTGGTAAATATTCACAAAGAAGACATGCATTTCTAGTGGTGAAGCCTATACATGTACTATCAGAGATTCTGTCAGAAGAAGAATAGTAACAATTTGAAATGAGAATGATGTCATGCACAATCACATACAGGGTTTTCTTAACTTTGAATCTCTAAAACTTTAAGCACAAAAGTGACATGCAAATGGCATCATTTTTTAATTATAAAAAACATGTATTGTATCTTGTGTTTTAAAATTGTTCAAAATGTTCCATTGCTACAATGTATGTCATCATAAAGACGATAACACTTTCCTCATTATTAAGCTCAATGAATTGATGATTTTCTTCCTGTTTTTACCAGACAAAAATTGTCATCTGGCTTACCAAGTAAATCTCCTATAGTCATTTATATTGTAAGGAAATGATGTTTGAGTAGAAGAGGAAATCCTACTGGTTATGATAACCATTATCTCACTGTGTAATGGGATCTTGCAAAATTAGTTCTAAGCTCTTTATAGTCAACCTTGGTAGTCATCAAAAAGAATAGCTGAAACATGACATGCTTTCTGCACAGTCATATTAAACATTCACAATTCATCAAATACACTGGCATTTGCATTCCAGGCCTTACAGATTTGTGACTATTTTTAGTACAGATTATACATGGGCAATTCCATGAAAAATGTTACCCAAGGGTGAAAAAATGAAAATCAAGGAACGACTGTGTTTTACCCTGGATAGTATTCAGGAAGGGTCTCAGGCCAAAGTCGTTATTATGCCCAGCCGCCATTAAACCCGCCTGAACAAGTGAATAATTGGTCAAGTTTCTTGGTTTTCATTGTTGAAATCCAGTTATCTATAACGGAATAAACGCTATCGTTATCGAGTCATAACTGAAAAAATTATCAGCAAGAAAAAAACGGGATTCGAACCCGGGACCTTAAACGCGAGTACAGTAAAGAAAGAGAATACTCCGACAGTCTGACCAGACACCTTTACCACTAGACCACGAGCAATTGACAGCGAATGATCTTGCTGCACTAGATCTATTACTTAGTTTCTTAAGCCGCTTTATACCTCCGCTCCATACAAATCGTGTCTATACCTCCGTTCTGCTGTTTTTTTGATATCCTAGGTAGGATTCTTGCCAATTTGAGGATTACTGGGCATATTAGCCATAATAGCCGGGTCTCATATCAAAATTATATAATAAAAAAAATGTGGCCCAATTTGGAAAAAAACATTTTTTTTAGCTATTGGAATAAAGTGTTTGTTCAAAGAGATTGCAGTAAAATTCAGTGTGATTTGCATGCATTTCTTCTAAAGTAAAAATTGTCACCACATAATGGCTTTCAGGTACATCTTATGCTATGATTAAGCTGAGGACTCATTTTAACATCATCCTGCTGGATACCAGAAGAAAAAAATTCTTTTCTGAAAAATGGCCATTACAAATTTTTCATTTCCATCTCGGCGATCTCGCTCAAAGTGTAATGTCTGTAACGTTTTAGACGTAAAAGGTTTTATAGCACATTGTCTTTTGGTCCACTTTTGTTCTAAATTCAAATGCAAAGCTAAAATGTGATGTCACACAATGTATCTAGAGAATTTTTCGAGAACTTGCATAATTCATCACAAAAACACAGACATATGATTGAATTAAATAGTTTGGATTCTACACGGCAATATTGATATCTGTCATAAATGGATGCCCTGGCCATTGCATTAATATTAATTTGGGACATTTCCTCAGCAACATATTTCACATGATAAGGTTTTGACTAATGCTCTACAATCTTATCTACTAGTATGATGGGGGACCCTGAAGCTATGCACTTTGTTTCCAGCGGCTAAAAAGTCATTTTTTCAATTATATGTAAATGCAAATTTTCTTTTATATCTTGTTTCTACATACTCTGAAATTAAATCCCTGAGAAAATTACGACGAATCAATAACATTAATTTTCAAGTCGATGTCGATACCCATGTTGAATTTGGTTGACAAAATGAATGCTAAAGCTGTGCACATGTAAAAACTAAATGCAAATCTTGATTTTGAAGCTTACTGATGTGAATTTCACCCTGATTTTCAAATACATGTTGTGATAATGTCACAAAAATAAAGGAAATTTACTCATTCTTTTTGGCTAATGTATGATAATCTCGTTGCTCAGTCACATCAAAGTTTGGAGCATTGAACGCGTCGCATTGCGTGTATTTGCGAGGCGTAGCTTTAGGACTCCTTGCCATACTGCTCTCCTTGCCAATCATTATTAAAGATAAGACTCTCTCAGGCATGGCTGCAAAGTATGTGTAACAGCAACAGCTTAAATTTTGGGTATCATTATAGAAAGTCAGATCTACATGCCATTTTAATATAGATCACCATTCCATTGCAGACAATAAATAAGTCTTTTAGATTCCAATATAATAGAAAATTAAATAAACTAATGAAGTAGGGGTCTATACCTAACAAATAGTCCTCAAATTGGCAACTCATTAAATTAAAAAATCTCATGAAAGTGCTATGGCAGCATTTTGAAATGTGTTTAAATTGCCATCCAGGTGAAAGGAATAAAAAATATCAATAAAAGTATATACACTACTTTAATGAAAGTGGACAAATCTGTAATGTCCATAACACTTAAAATGTAATGTCCGTAACACCACAATCATGGATCTAGGAGGTACATGCTTCACTAAATTAAATTTTATTCTAATTTAACATTTCCTTACCTTTCAATTTATGGGTAAATTGGTCTGCGTGCTTAAACTCACAGATTTTTCAATGAATGTATAGGCATGCAAAAAGTCAAAAATGTAAAGTCCGTAACGGCAAACATTATATGCGATAACTACAACACGATGTGTGCCCACATGTATCACTCCATAAAAGACGGGACAAGATGGTTATTTGGTAGTCTAGTTTTGAAATCAAAAGACTAAGAGAGAATGAAAATTAGAGAGAAGCAGTACTTATCATTTATTTTAATTTAATTTCAATTTAAGTAACTAAAATGAAATTATGCCTTAAATACTATCTGACTGGTCAAATTTACAACAGTTACTGCCTCAGGAGCAAACCATAATACAAATTCAATGTGCATGAAGTTAGTCAACAGTAAAGACACACAATAAAGGTGTATCAAACAATTAGGCCTTCAATTTGAAGTCTTAACAATTTTGAGATCCCCGTTCAACCACTGCCCATGTACATGTAGATACTGTACACAAATCCATCCATGAATTCCCTGATTGCTACAACATATTCCCTGCTTGCTATGTACAATGTATGATAACATTAGTATTCCCTGCTTGCTATGTACAATGTATGACAACATTAGTATTCCCTGTATGTATGATAACATCACTATTTCCTGCTTGATACATGTATGTATGATCACATCATCACATCATCACTATATTCCCTGCTTGCTATGTATGATCACATTCCCTGCTTGCTATGCATGATCACATATTACTATTTCCTGCTTGCTATGTATGATCACATCACTATCCCCTGATTGCTACATGTAGGTGTACATGTACATGTATGATATTCCCTGCTTGCTAAGTACATGGAAGATCACATCACTAATATTCCCTGCTTGCTATGTACTGTATGATCACATCACTATTCCCTGCTTGCTATGTACTGTATGATCACATCACTATTCCCTGCTTGCTATGTACTGTATGATCACATCACTATTCCCTGCTTGCTATGTACATGTAAATGTATTTCACATTGTTATCACCTGCTTGCTACATTGATGATCACATTATTATTCCCTGCTTAATTGCTACATGTATGTATGATCACATCATCACTATTCCCTGCTTGCTATATGTAGGTATGATCACATTACTATTCCCTGCTTGCTATCTGTATGACAACATCATCAATTCCAGCTTGCTAAAAGATGTATGATCACATCATCACTATTCCCTGCTTGCTATGTATGATCATTTTATTATTTTCTGCTTGCTATGTATAACATTACTATTCCCTGCTTGCTATACATGTATGATCATATCACTATTCCCTGCTTGCATTGTATGATCACATCACTATTCCCTGCTTGCAATGTATGATCACATCGCTATTCCCTGCTTGTTATGTATGACCACATCGCTATTCCCTGCTTGCTATTTGATTACATCATCACTAGTTCCTGCTTGCTATTATTTATAATGTATGATCACATTACTATTCCCTGCTTGCTAAGTATGATCACATTACTATTCCCTGCTTGCTAAGTATGATCACATTATACTATTCCCTGCTTGCTGAACGATCACATCACTATTCCCTGCTTGCTACATGTACATGTATGTATGATCACATCACTATTTCCGCATGCTATGTACGATCGCATTACTATTCCCTGCTTGCTATACATGATCACATTCCCTGCTTGCTATGTATGATCACATCATCATATTCCCTGCTGTGTAAGGTACATGTATGCTGATAGAAAGATGAGGTAATAAAGCTTCATCGTGCTAGCAAGTTTACAGACATTTACAGTATGACATTATCGCATTTTTTCTTTCATTTTTCATTCATACAATTTATATACATTGTACATGTACGGTCATTCTTGATTTAACCACTATTCCACGTTATCTACATGTAACTTCTGAATTCATGAACATGTTTTTAAATTCAAGACCCCAATTTTTTTTTTTTTTTATTTTTTATTTTTTTTTTTTTTTGGGGGGGGTAAAATATAACAGTACCAGTACATTCATTATAAAAATTCAAGTATCGAAAACAAGCTGCTGAAAACTGCATATCCAATAATAGCGAGCCAATGGAGTAAAATGGAGTCAAAAAGGGCCTGAGATTTCGATCCTAGCAGAATCTTCGTCATAGGCAAAAAGACAAACATAAAAATTCAAGTAGTTACGAATCTAATATAAATTCTTCTTTGTCATCGTTATTAATATCAGTATAAATCAGTATTCCATTCTGGGAAATTATGTAATACCAGGTGTACAGTGAGAAAAGTAAATGAAACTAGAAATTTAATTCGTCATGAGGACGAATTAGGTGGTCTGTCTTTCAATTTGTATGATCATGATTGTAATCAGGATGATCATAATAATGGTGAAATGCTAAACTGTTATGTAAGATAATTATGATGATGATTGGGCAAGATAGTAATCGTGATAGGGTTGAACACAATAATGGTAAGATGGTCATATATGTGATGACAGTCAAATTGACCATGCGAAATATAAAAGAAAAATGACATTTCGTAATGAACATATGACCATGAGTTGATTTTCACAAAATGGCGCCTGGATGACGTAAAGATGACATGATGACCTTGTGTTTTTCACAGTTAAGTTTTCGTACAAAGCCTCAAGGCTGTGCCAAATTTCAGAAAGATTCCAAATTCAGTTTTTAAGTAATGGGCCTCGCAAAAAAAAAATGGTGGTTTAGGTGGTTTTCGGGAAATTGAAATTTTGCGTTTTTTATTTGTCAATGGGAGGAAAATAAGCAAAAATGTGAAGAATCTTTAAGTTGGAAGTAAAATGGTCAAATATATCCTCCAAAGTTCAACCATTTTTTTCGTTGTAGATGGCAGGATGGACGAGAAATTAAGGAAAAGATGGACTAGAAAACGATGTCTGCACTGCAAAAAAAAAAAACTGATTGAGCATGATGTTTGGTCAAGGTGGGACGATTGTGGCAAGATTCAGAAAGATCGACCAACTTATCGGGGTTGGCATTTTTCATTGTTGTGCACGCACTGACGCGCGAACGTAAGCGTACGCACGCGTTTAATTTTCTGAAATTGACCGGATTGGTATTGGCTTTAATCCTGCCAAATATGAATGAGAAATGACTTTCCGTTACGAAGATATGACCATGAACTAATACACGACAGGGAATCAAAATTTCCATAGGGTTGTACACAAACTACTGCAGACTACTTTCCAATAGACATAACACGCAAAATAAGGCAGTTTATTACATGGTTTGTGATTGTTTATGTTATAATAGTCGAAGAAGATGGTAAAATGAAAGGCAAAAAGAAGCAAAAAAATTTTTTTTTTAATGGACCCACCGGGGATCGAACCTGGGTCACCGGAATGGGAGGCAAGTGCTTTGACCAATATACCAAAATATTTCCCATAGAGATAACACGTAAACGAAAAACGGAATTCTCAAATCCCATTTTGTAGTTGAAAATTGTGCACGATCCCGACATCTGATCAAAAATTGGAGACCACACTTGTGAAAGCTTATAGTCTCAGCTACAACATATTAAAATCTGGAAGGAAATAGACCAAAAATAACTGAGATACTGCTCAGAGAACGATGTCATGTAGATTCATGATTCGAAAAAAAATCATCTTCCATAGACATGACCACGCAAATAGGGGAAATTCTGACATGGCGTCTTTAATTGAAAATTGCACTATGACGACCTATTCCTGAAATATTATCAAAAGAATACAAAAATGATGACGTTATTTTTTTCAAAATGATATTTTTTAGTTCATATGCAAAGATGATGACGTCAGAACATGCGATAAGCAAAGAATCTGCATGAATTCAAATCTACAACTCACAGGCTTCCAGAATATGTAAAGAAATTGGGGGGTTTCCGCATATTCTGAGGAGCTATGGCGAATTCTAGATGGGCATGTTTTTACCACTTTTTACATTAGAATGCCCATTGACGCGCGCACGAATTTCAAAGTTTGAAAGCGGGCGTACGACATTATGGAAGGTTGAGAATGACTGTAAATAGTTGGGAGATTGTCGAGAATAGTGTCAGGAAGACAAACCATGCGAAAAAACGGCGTTTTTACGTTCTGTACACGCTGCGCGAGCGCCTAACGCGCGCGCGGACGCGCACGGATGGAAAATTTAGAAATGCTTAAAATGTCCTGAACCGTACTCTAATTTGATTATAAAGTGATTTTTAGCATTTCTAAATTTTGACGCGCGCGTACGTGCGCGGATTTTGTTGACATTTTACGTTGACCCTTGACCTGAAGTTCATGTGTGTCAAATATGGTTCATTTTGATGACTCGTTATGAAGATATGATTGATAATGTGATTTCACAAAATGGGGCCTTGCTGCCGTCACGATGACCTATTGACCTTGAAAAAGATTCTGGAGCTTGACCTTCTTGGACTTGATGACTGACGGAAATGTCATGAAAATTGATTGGAAAGTTTTTGAGATTTCGTGGGCACAAGAAAGTGGGAGAAAAAAAAAAGGCCAAGAAAGGCAATTCGTACAAAATTGAAAGGTGATCTGTCTATGACAGACCACCTAATTAACAAGACAAAACAAGCTAAAAGTGGTCCTGAATGTTCCCCTTAGCTGACTGGAAGGGAAAAAACAAAAAACACACAGTATCACATCTGTTGCCAAACAGCATACTTTTGGCGAACTTTTGGAGTCTAAAATACGAATGTTGGACTTTTTCCATTTTTCTTTCGACATTCACATCTTTCGCGAATCGTTTGCGTGACCCATGAAAACCGACTTACAAACTGGAGACCTCAGTAACAATTGGTAAGTGTAGTTTTAACATTTTACAATTTTGGTAATTTTGATGAAATTTCTATTTCTAGCCACAGGAGAAATAGAATAATGCTCTGTAAAGTGAGTAGAGCACTATTGGCAGTGATCACTACACCGTAACTGCAGTAGCTTCCCCCGCAGCCTCCCTGACAGCTAAATGCTGAAACCAAAATAAGGCGGTGTGGCGCAATCGGATTGTCGTCAGGCTCTGGATATATGACTTTAGTCATATGCATGGGATCGAGTCCCGCGCTAACCCAACAAAAAGATTGTTGCCGCATTGTGTGTAAGCGTACCCCTCCCCTCTTTTCCTGATGCGGGCTCGGGTTCAGGGAAAACACTCCTTACCTCGGACAGAATGTTAATTTGAGGCCCTGTGTGTAGGAGATTCACACCCTATGCACATACACATAATACATGTACGCTATACTTCTTGCAAAGAGTAGGGTGTCAACCCGTGTGCCTGTAATACACAACGGGAAGTGATACCATTGAAAAGACTGCAATAATCTTCAGAATTGAAGGAGGCAGTTGTACCCAAGGAAGAAGAAGAAACAAAAGTGTTCACCAGTTGCATACTTCAAAACAAGAGCTGTATATTGGGGCAAAGTGTTCACTGATCTTGTACAAAATTGATTGATAAAGATTATTCTCCCCTACGACTATAACTACATGTATATTCACTAATTTTCTTGGTTATTAAATTGTCCGTTGAACAAAGGGGTCAAATACTGCATTTCGTGTACAATGTTATTAAATGTGAATCAGGATTGCTGCAGCCTCTTTCTTTTCTGACGTGTGACGCCAATAAGCAAATCAGCTCACAAGTTTTAATGAACTGTTCCAAAACCTCTAATGAGACATAATTTTGACAAGCAATTGCCAGAGTTCTGATTGCCAGACAATAATACATGAAAACAGCACCATTTTTGTCTCTAAGTAGTCAAATTTAATTAAGGTAATAGTGAGATTTTTAAGAGCTGAATTTGAAAGCAAGCATTTGAAATATAAATCTTATTTCCTTCCATACGTCTAGGTCCACATACAGGCCTACATGCAATAGAAAATACAGTTAGTATTTTGGCATTGTTCCTTCTTAGTGGTCAACGACCACTGTGTTTTCACCATCCTGTTTTTGTTATTTTTTTCTGCTTCCAGTTTCACACAGATCATCTTAAATGAATTCTTATTAGACCTAGGTTAGGACTATGTACTACGATACACATGGTACATGTATAGAACTTTATATTATTACCAAGGTTGGACTCTGGGGGAGGGGGGGGGGGCCACTCAGATATATGGGTATACACATGCGTGTCCATGGGTTTTCAAAATACCCCCTAAACAGGTTTTATACTTGGATGAAAAAAAGACCCCTAAACGAGGATTTTTGCGTGGTTTTTCATCATTCATGCAGCTAGATTAGTCCAAAGCACCCCTTTTTGTTGAAAATCAGCGTTTTTGTGACCCCTTTTACACGTTTTCTTGGACGCGCATGTGTACACCCATCTGAGTGCCCCCCCCGGGGTTGGACTGCTCTGTAACTCATGAGTGTAAGACAGGCTCGTTTTCAGAGAACTCTCTGGCCCACTCTTCCAATCCACCTTTATGGCACACCACGAATAGTGGTCATATTGACCACTACGATATATGTGTGCAAAAATAGTTGGTATTTTCTGTCGCATATACTAAAGGTATGGGGGCAAAATAAGATAAATATTTTAAATATTTGCTTTCAAATTCAGCCCTTAAAAATCTCACTCCTACCTCAAATGTTAGGAAGAACTTTTGGCCAAATTCGTTATTATGCCCAGCCACCATTAAATCTGCCTGACCAAGTGAATATTTAGTCAAGTTTCTTGTGTTTTTATTATTGAAATTCTGTTCATTTTCAACAGAATAAACGCTATTGTTAATTCATAACTGAAAAAAATATCAGTCAAGAAGAGTGGGATTCGAACCAGCAACATTGTAGAAAGTGCGGTGTAGAATAAGGATACTTCGACCATGTAGATTTCTTTACCACTAGACCACGAGCAGATGACGGTACAGCTCGTTGCTCTTAAGGCTTTATACCTCCACTCTATAGAAATTCAGTACCTATTCTGCTCACTGTTTTTTTTTTAGATATCCTAGGTAGGATTTTTGTCAATTTGAGGATTACTGGGCATATTAGCTAATATAGCCGAACTTTTGATATTTCCAGCAAAATCAAAGTCAAAGTCATGTCCAAAACTGGAGAAATCCCCGCTGATTTGTTTCGCGATCGCGTGTTGTTTACTTACCGCCGATATCTTAAAAAATAAAATCGGCCAATAAAATTGTTGTCCACGAAGAAACTCTGGATCGCAAGCGCACAGTGATCTCTATGATCTCGCACACAGTAAATCGGGATAAGGACCAAATAGAACTACGATAGAACTCTGCTCATTTGCCCATGTCAATTCAATTTACATGGGCAAATGAGCATAGTTCTATCGTAGGTACATGTTTAAAATTGTGAGACCCACGGAATGTCCCGGGGCTAAGATTAAGAAAGTACATGTAAGATGTATGATGGGGAGCCCCATGTCTGCGCACCTAAGGTTTTGACCTCAAAATGAACAAGAATTTCTTCAATATTCCTCTAAAGCTTAATTTTATATTATTCCTGATATTCTAAAGAGTAAGTCTGCAAAAAATCTCATCAAAATTAGAGCAAGAACAATACCATTTTCACAAGAAACGGTGGCCAAGTCATTTCAACATTGCAAAAACAATGGTGCCCATGTCTGCGCACTCATTCATTATACACGCAGATCGGGAGTTATGACGTGAAAGACAACATTTTGTTTTGAGGCTTGTGAAATGTAAATAAAAGGTTTGAAATAAGACCCTTTCATGCCTTTTCTCGTTATTTTGACACGTTTTTTGCATGAATACCTATCGCTATGATAAAGATGAAAAGTTTGCGTTTGTTGCGTGACAATGACAATGATTGACAATGATTGACAATGACAATGATTGACAATGATTTTATTGGACCCATGTCACCCTCGTTTGGGTATTGGGGACATTAATCATAGAACGTAACATATACAATATCATTTCACAATAAAGTTAGTGTATTTACCAGGTATTTACAATAAGTTATTTACAGAATAATGAGATAAGAAATATAAATATTACATAAAGTGTGCAAATTGATGATTCCATGACATTTGCTCCGGCGACAACTGCTCCCATGGAACATTCCCATATTAAACATAAAACCCAGCCACAAACTCAACCCCACCTCATTCTCCTCCCAGTTCCAAACTGAAACCCCCATCACAACCCTAACTCTAACCCTACGTCCTCGGTGAAATTAAGACCGGAGCACCCTTCGAAGGAGCAAATGTGCCACTAAATTGATTGACGAGAGGAAAAAAAAAAAGAAGAAAAAGAAAAGAAAAAGACACAAATAATTTCTTGGTACTGCAAAATTTCAATATGGCACGAAAAAGAGACATGATAACGAAGCTTTTCGACATGTGTTGTTTAATGCGATCAGCCAACCGCTGAGAAGTACGGCCCACGTACCTGGCATCGCACCGGCACTGAAATTGGTAAATAACATTACGGTACTCAAGTGGGGGGTGGGTAATACATCCTTGCTAGTTGACGGTAGCATCCTGTGTGTAGAAAACACAATGCGTGTCGAAACCGCGTAATAGCAACGTGACACTGCGTGTTTGATCTGACTGGCGTATTTGTCAGATACCTTACCCCTCCAGGGTAGTTTGAGATACACGGGGCATTTGGCAGGTCCAAATCTGGTGTCAGATTTGGATTGTGCCTCCAGCGTCCGTGTTATGGTGCGAGATATAACATGCTCAGGGTAACCATTGTCAAGGAGAATAGTTTTGATTTTCGCGATTTCGGGAGCTAATTTGCACGCAGAGCAAATCCTAAGGGCGCGGCACACTAAGTTTCTAATGAGCCCAATCTTGTATGAAGTTGCACTGTACGAGTCCCATCTCGTGTATTGCCCGGTGAATGTGGGCTTGCGGTAGACGGAAGTGATGAATTTCCCATCACTTCTCTCAACGAGAAGCGTTTAGAATTAGAATGTCTTTTTGATCGTATGTATTTTCGCAAAAAAATCCAAAAAAGATCGTAAGAAATTTCCGAAAACTCACCAGTGTTTGTGTGTATCCATTGTCATGCCTTATCTGCATGACAAGAGGAGGCATGGGATACACACAAACACTGGCGAGTTTTCGGAAATTTCTTACGATCTTTTTTGGATTTTTTATAAAAATACGTACGATCAAAAAGACATTCTAATTATAAACGTTTTCCTAGGAGGATACGCTGTGGTGAAGGAGCTATCGGTTGCGGGAGTTATCAGAAAAGTGATATTTCAGGGCATTTTCCAGTCCAGCTAACCCGTGCGCAGTTAGATTGCTGGGTAAGAACGCCTGGCTTCGTGATGTAGAAGGCGTATAGCCAATTTTTTTTTTTTTTACATTCACGAAGCCAATCCTGGCTAGGCATGACCGTGCGTCGCGGACAGCCGCGTTGCCGGTGGCGGTGGCGATGTTCAAGCCCCCTATAATTCATGTTCACGTCTCATGGACTGACGGTAAAGAAAACGAATCTACATCCCACTACAATTTACAAACAAGGACCTCCTTGCTACAACATACCTCAGTAACCACTAACGGCTACATATCGTGGTTGAGGAAACCACTCGTTCAAATGTTTATAGAAAATTGAAAAAGAACTTACCCTTTCTCTTGAAATGCCAAAATTATAGTGACGAATAGTGCAAGTTACTTCATCCACCAGTTCAGTTGAATACTAGTGTAAATAATGATGACGTCAGGGTCAGCTGATGCATGATGATGTCATTTTGATACTATTTCAGGAGAAATATGGGCGGTGACATCGCAGTGATACAATGACGTCACTAGTAAAGCTAAAGCTCTTCCGCCGAAATCGGCAAGACCATATGTGTGTGTGTGTGTGTGTGTTGTGTGTGTGTGTGTAATTGGGTTTTTACAGACGTGTATCAATCAGATATGATTATTTACGTCTGGGACCGACCTTTAACGTCACCATCCGAAAGACGTGACTCAGTCTCGAACCTGGGTCCGCTGAATCAGTTTATAACTTCCACTGGTAGCTGGATTACAAGCGCACGCCACAACGCCGAATCGGCCGCGGCCCCTCCTATTGGCGGCAAAAAAAAAAAAAAAAAAAAAAAAAGAGGGAAAAGAAAAAGAAGAAGAAGAAAGGAGGAACGAAAGAAGAAGAAAGGGGGAAACAGGACTCCATAACCCCTTACTGAGCGATTTTTGAAGGTTTTTCAAGGTTTGGCGAAAATTTTTTTTTGTCCCTTCCCCCCCCCCCCCCCCCTATTTTACTGGTTTCAATATGTAAAGTGAATATATTCCAGTAGGAACCAGAAGGAAATTTAATCTACTCAGTTTCAATATGTAAAGTGAATAGATTCCAGTAGAAAACCAGAAGGTTTCAATATGTAATGTAAAAAGATTCCAGTAGAAAACCAGAAGGAAATATGTAAAGTGAATAGATTCCAATAGAAAACCAGAAAGAAATTCTGGGGTCATCCCTATAGCTAAAGGTCCGATAGTTAGCGGGTCCGATAGACCGACACCCAATAGATAGAAGGTTCGATAGACCGAATGTACGAGAGGGTCCAGTAGACAGAAGGTTCTATAGACCGAATCGGCAGGAGGGTCTGATAGTCCGAAGGTTCTATAGATCGAATGACCAACGGGTCCGATAATCAGAAGGTCCGATAGATAGAAGGTTCGATAGACCGAATGTACGAGAGGGTCCAATAGACAGAAGGTTCTATAGACCGAATCGGCAAAAGGGTCCGATAGTCCGAAGGTTCAGTAGGGGTCCGATAGTTAGAAGGTCCGATAGACCGACAATAAAAACTTAAAAAGGGTAAAAAAGTGGGTAAAATATAAGTGGTTAAAATAAGTGGGGGCGTTCCAACCAAAGAAAAAGCAAAAAAGGAAGAGGTTGAAAAGGAAAGAAGAAAAGAAGAGAAAAAGAAAAGAAGAAATCAGAAAGGAAAGAGAAGGAAACAAAAATGCAAAACCTTCGCTCACTAGCATTATTAGGGTTATTTACCAATGCCCATTATATTTTCATTATTGATATTAATTAGTTATTAATATAATCGCCATATTTATGTATATAAACCAATGCCAATTATATTAATAAGTCATATTCTCATGGAAGTTATTTGGTTTGCATCTTGAATCTCTAGCTAATGTTATGCTATTTTTCTACTAAAAGAATGTTCGCAACATTACCACAAAAGAATCGAGCGGCAAGTTGACCTAAAGGGGCTAAGTAGATGAATTTTCAGAAATAATGGCCAGTGACCAATAGTCTCTTCCCAATATGAGAACGGACGATGCCGATAACATGTTACACAGATTATGAGAACGGAATAACAATACGCTAGAACCTATCCTCAGGATACAATTTTTTTTTCTCTCTCTCTCGTTCGCTCGCTTTGCTCGCTCATACAATCAAGAAACTAGGCCTGCAGCAACAAGAAACCTGAATATCATAATATTCGGGCAGTGAGGTATCCGACTATTCTCGAATTCCCCACCCCCCTCAAAAAATGGTATAATTTACCCGACAGAGTCCACAGACTAAAATTTGCCACAAGGTAGTAGTATGGGTGTAGTCGGTGAACATTCAAAAAAGTATAAAAGCTGACATCATAGCTGGTAGGAAAATATCACCTGACAACCCTAAAATAAAAACGGAAACGCCCCCCTCCCACGAAGGTGGTAGGGCCTAATTGAAACAATTTCATTTTTATCTGGCAGAATCTTTTGTTGTCAGAATCTTATCTTTTGTTACATTTAATGAAAATTCAACTATAAAGATTTCTTGTTTAAAAAATAACATTTAATTGTGTTAGAAGGGGACGCCCTTTCCTCAGCTTGCTCCACTAGAAAAAAATGCTTCGGGCATGATGGGCCTCGGGGCTTTAGTGTGCACCATATAATTAGATTTCCATGTATAAAACAAAACTTGAAAATAGGTTCCCCATTTTTTTTTAGGGGGGGAGGGGTGGGCCTACAAACCTAGTGCATCGGTTTATTACAATACACATAGAAAAAGATAAGGCATTATCCTTTTCCTTTTATGCATGAGATAAAACTATTAAAAACCTATTGTATTCACTTATTTTACCCTTTTTACGTTATTGTCGGTCTATCGGACCTTCTAACTATCGGACCCCTACTGAACCTTCGGACTATCGGACCCTTTTGCCGATTCGGTCTATAGAACCTTCTGTCTATCGGACCTTCTGACTATCGGACCCCGTTGGACATTCGATCTATAGAACCTTCGGACTATCGGACCCTCCGCCGATTCGGTCTATAGAACCGTCTGTCTATTGGACCCTCTTGTACATTCGGTCTATCGAACCTTCTATCTACTGGGTGTCGGTCTATCGGACCCGCTAACTATCGGACCTTCTAGCTATAGGGCTGTAACCGAAATTCTACTGGTTTCAATATGGAAAGTAAATAGATTCCAGTAGAAAACCAGAAGGAAATTCTACTGGTTTCAATATGGAAAGTGAATAGATTCCAGTAGAAAAAAAAATCTACTGGTTTCAATATGGAAAGTGAATAGATTCCAGTAAGAAACCAGAAAAGAAATTCTACTGGTTTTGTGACAATATGTTTATGTGATCTACATGTTGAGACTATAATGTTTATAGCGAGAGAGGGCGCTAGAGCCCACCTTTCATTATGGTTGAATAAACCTGCAGTCATGCATGATTTTGGTCCAGGACATGAACGTTTGATATGTTATCATTCGTGACTCCCTTACCTCATATAACAGTCAAATGACACATGGTGGCAGCGGTGAACTTTTGAAGAGGATTTGAGAGCCTACTTCAGTGAGTACTGCTATGACAGCATTTGAGGCCGAAGAAAATATGCACTGAGTTGACAAAGGTCTCTAGATCTACGGGAACTTCTTTATGTTTTATTTTGCCGAATTCGATCTCGATTTGCTCCTTTATGTACTAGTAAGAAAAACCAGGTTTCCAGGATACCCTGGAACTTAGGTGATCCCAACCTCAAATCTGTCAGATTTTCTCATTCAAAACTTCAAAGTAAAACACTTGAGTTGGACACAAGTTGGCGCTATGTCAGTAAAAAACCTTGCGAACCCTACAATGAATTGCTTAAAAGTGCTAAATCATTTGTGTTATAACTAGCAATAACATCTTGATCAGATCATGAAGGAAATATCAAAAATGATATTATCAATATCAAAGTAGAAAAAATATATTTTTCAATCAACTTTCACTACATGGCTCCCTTAAATTTCATAAATTTACCCAACAATCTGGCTTGAAAAATTCACTAGATTTACACTACCTTCATCTTTACATACTACACACATGTAACACTACCTTCAGCCTTACGTAGGCCTACTAAACACATGTAACATCCCAGTAACGTATTTACAAGGTTTATATACGAGGTTTATATAAATACAAGGTTTCTACAACAAATCGGATGAATGCATTTAAAGAAAATAACAATTTACTGTTACAGTAGGTAATCAATAATTTAATAACCTTGAACCTTTATCAATTTCCTTGGTAATCAAACAACAAACATAAAACCATTATCAATTGCGTTGACAATATACATAGCCATAGAAATTTATGCAAATAAATCAATGTTCAATAAAATATGACATTTGTTTTATCCTTTATCCACATTTCAATAATGCATCGATCTATGTTTTGTCATTTTTGATGATGTAACAATCTTTGAGTTTAGAGTGAATAAATGGTGCCAGGTAAAAATACCAGAGGTAAAAATGCCAGAGGAATAAATGCCAGAAGTATGCCAGAGGAAAAAATGCCAGAGGTAAAAATGCCGGAGGGAAAAATGCCAGAGGCAAAAATGCCAGATGAAGAAATAAAAAGGTTTGATGCTAGACTAGTTTATCTAAAATTTTATCAGACATGACTTTGTATTTGATTCCAAATTTAGAGAAATATGGGTAACGAACAATGATTTTGTGCAAGTGAAGCAGAAATCGTGCCAAAATTATTCGGTTCGGTGTAAAAATGCCAGAGGTAAAAATGCCAGTGGTAACTCACGTTACATACCGAGTGAGCCAGGCCATAAAAAGCACAATACAAAAGAAATTTTTGTAAAGTAAATTACAATTTCTAAATACTATTCAACGTAACAGACATTCAAACGTCCTTTCCTTTGACAAATATTTTCAATAATTTGCTTTCTTCGATAAATTACAAAGAAAAACACCAATATACATGTATTCCTAAATCTTGGAAATATTAGTCTTAATTTAGACTCTCAATGAGATGAGGATAAATACATATAGTTTTGACATTCAGACTCTTTTGGAGTTTCAAAGTTGAACAACAGTCTTCACATTCAGACCCTGTAACAAGGTGAGACAAAATATGTAGTCTGAGATTCAGACACGTATAAAAAAATACAACAGTTACCAGTTCCCAGTCAGGTATTAGTCTATAGTTCAGACGCGACTCTTCGATTTACTAATTCGCGTGTTCATGGCTCCTTGTCTGGGAATCCTACTTGGTATTCACATGGAAGTAACAGGACAAGTTTGTGAATTGGGCGATCCAAGTAACTTAATGAAGTAGTTCGCTTTCCTGATGCTGTTAGATTTCGATCACCCACTGCTACCTTGACCTTGCGAACCCGATTATCTTCGGATTCATACGCTTCGACGACTCTTCCTAGAGGCCATGTGTTTCGGGGAAAATGATCATCTTTGATGATCAGCAGCGGCGTATCCAGGATTTCGCAATGGGGGAGGGGGGGGGGGGGGGGGGGCGCCAGGAATTATTGATCGCCGTCATGGGGGAGGGGTCTTTGGAAAATTTTTGCTTCTGAAGAAGGGCTGAGATGCAAAATAGTGCTATGTGACCAATTTTGAAGCCTATTTAATGAACAATATTTTCAATTGGTATGAGGATCTTTTTTTTTTTTTTATTTTTTTTTTTACGACGGCCAATAGGGGGCGCGCGCCTGTTGCGCCCCCCCCCCCTGGATACGCCACTGATCAGGACGTCACCAACTGTCATATCGCGCTGAGCGCGAGTGCATTTCTTTCGAGATTGCAGTTGGTTCAGGAATTCCTTTCTCCATCGGCACCAAAAGTCATTGGCCAGAGGCTGAACCCTCCTCCAGCGCTTCTTTAGATATACGTCTTCACGAAGAAACTTCCCAGGTGGCGGTAGAATAACTTTCGACTTCTGGGCCAATAAGTGGTTTGGAGTGAGTGGTTCTGGGTGGTTTGGCTCGTTAAGGAATTCTACCGCTAACGGACGACTGTTGACGATAGCTGCTGCCTCACAGAGCAAGGTACGAAGAGAATCGTCATCAAGTTGCTGACCGTTTTTATACAACAGTACATCGAGTATGGTGCGTACTGAACGAATTTGGCGTTCCCAAACTCCTCGCATATGGCTTGAGGCTGGGAAATTGAAGTTTAAATCAAAGTAGTCACATTAATTTTCTCTCTAAGCAGACAGGATTTCACCTTCTCATGGTCCATCTCTTTCCATGCTTTCGTGAGTTCAGTCTCTGCACCGACAAAGTTTGCCCCCCCTGTCTGACCTCAGCTGCCGAAAAGGACCTCGAACAGAAATGAAACGTCGTAATCCATTAACGAAGGCATCAGCAGTCATCATTTAACGTTTCTAGATGAATTGCTCTTGACGCCATGCAGGTGAAGATAAGGCCATATCTTTTTTTCTGCCTTCTTTGATAGTCCATGGGCCGAAACAATCTACTCCACAGTAAGTAAACGGCGGACTAGGCGTGAGACGATCTATGGGTAGATCTGCCATCTTTTGTGTTAGGGCTGGTTGACGAAGTTTATGGCAGGTCACACATCTGGAAATCAGCTTGGAGACAAAGTGGCTGCAACCAAGGATCCAGTATCCCTTAGCTCGGATGCAGTTGATTGTCATTCCTCTTCCCTGGTGAACTATTTCTGCATGGCAATGGGCTCTGTAAGATGAGACTGATGAAGAATGGCAGGATGCTTAAGCTCAAACGGTCCCTCGACACTTGCTAGTCTTCCTCCAACTCTAAGGATTCCTTCTGTGTCTACGAAGGGATCTAATTGATGTAGACGGCTCTTAGCTTTGCAGAGACGTCTTCCTTCACGAGCAGCGGCTCCTTCTATGCCTCCCAATATCTGTAGCTCCTCTTTGAAAGCATCTTTCTGAATATGTCGGATGATTTCTTTCTCAGCGTGGACAAGTAGTTCAGTAGACAGAGGTTGAATGATGACTTCATCCTTCTTTGAATTCGCTCTCCTTTTTTGGCAGCATCTATGGAGGTAGGACTTGAGGCAGAGACAATTGGCTACTGCCTTCCTAGCCTGCTGCCAAGTAGAGAATCGTTTGAGTCTCTCAAGATCAAATTCCTCTTCATTCTTGATTGTGGCATGAGACTGCTGCCCCTCAGGATCGTTCAGAAGGATCATACTTTCATCTTCATTATCCTCATCAGCGATATCGTCCTTCCATAAGAACTCTGGGCCAGTCAGCCACTTCGTCACCTCTATCTGGTCGACTCTAATCCCTCTGGATGCCCCGTCAGCTGGGTTATCTTTGGTTTCGACATACTTCCACTGAGATGGTGATGACAGGTCTCTGATTTGTTTCACCCTGTTAGCAACAAATACGTGGAAACGCCTTGTCTCGTTCTTTACATAACCCAGCACTACTCTACTGTCGGTCCTAAAGACTTCTTTGTCGGCTGTGAGACCCAGTTCCGTCTGAAGAAACATGCTTACTTTAACTGAGAGCAGGGCTGCAGTTAGTTCAAGTCTTGGAATGGTAACTGTTCTGACGGGGGCAACTCTGGACTTTCCCTCAACTAGAGCGCAGTGTACTTCACCCACCCGATTTGTCAGTCTCAAGTAAGTGTACTGACCATATCCCACGCTGCTAGCGTCTGAGAAATGGTGTAGTTCGACGCTCTGGATCTCACCAAATTTCTTGGGCTTGAAACATCGGTCGCTTGACAGACTCTCAACCTTTACAATGTCATTCTTCCATTTCTCCCATCTTTCTTTGAGGTCGCCACTCAGGGGGTCAACCCAGTCAGCTCCACTTCTGCATAATTCTTGGAGAATCAATTTGCCGGAAAGAACGACTGGAGCTAGTAGGCCTAGAGGGTCGTATACCGACGTCACCGTTGCCAAGACTCCTCGTCTAGTCAAAGGTTTCTGGTGAAACGTTAACCGAAACTGAAATGTGTCTGATTCCACACACCACTGCCTTCTGGATTGGTAGGTCGCTATGGAACAATTCTTTGGTAGTGAGATCCTTTGCTCTTTCTGCTTCAGATGCATCTTCTATTACCTTCGAGAGTTTGAAACGAATTTGTGTAAGTGTAGCCCACCTCTCTCACACAAGCTCCTTGTTCTGAGGATCAGATCAGTAGCTTGCTCTGCTGTAGGGATAGCCTTTTGACAAGGCCCTCGTGACTTGGCTATTTTTCTCGGCAAGTAAGCTAGTAGTGGCTGCATAACAAGACTAGCCGCCCAGCCCGGTGAATGCGCGATCGAGCGACGTGAGTCCGAGGGCCTTTTGGAACCTGGCCTGTATTTCTTATGTTATCCTTTGTTCCTAGCGAGGATCTGCTACCTTATAGGTAGGAGCCAATCAGCAAACTTATCTTCGCATGACGTCAGCATACATTTGGTATGCAAATTCGCCTTCATCTCGAGCTAGCGCGGCCCGTGCAAGCTACTAGTACATCAATCATGGAAAGCAAGCCCCGCAGATACCGTTGTGATTGGTCGATAATGCTCGGTAGGCGTGTTAGCGTACGAATGTCAACTCGTGAATAATTCATATCGGACGATGGAAACCCAGGTTCCAAAAGGCCTCGCGACTAAAGTCGCTCGATCGCGCGTTCACCCGGGCCGTGTTGATTCTTTTCGTCGCCGGCTAGTCTCATCTCAGGCACAGCATGACGAGAAAAATAGCCAAGTCACGAGGCCTTGTCAAAAGGCTACTGTAGGGACCGACTTCAACCCATCATCGACGTAAAAGTCATGATGTCCAAAGTCCTCATGATCTGTTGCTATCTGGCAGAAATTTGAGCATCCTGGCGATGACGAAGCTCCGAACAGGTGCACTCTCATACGAAGATCGCATACAGGCTGCCGGTAGTCTCCGTCCTTCCACCATAAGAATCGAAGATAGTCTCGGTGATCTGTTCTGACTTGGAATTGGTAGAACATCTCCTGAATGTCGCAACTGAAAGCAACATAATCAGTTCTGAATCTGCATTATACACCAACTAGGTTGTTGGTCAGATCTGGGCCAGTCAACAGAGGCTGATGAGGGATATACCAAGCTGCGTCAGCTTCCTTGCACGAATTTGGAACATATTCAGCATAGCCCTTCTCTATCAGTGCTTGAATCTTCTGAGAATATAGCCTGTGATACTCAGAGTCCTTTTCGAATTTCCTCTTCAAGATGCTTAACTCTTCTTAGCCATGTATCTGTTGTTTGGCAGCTTAGGATTTGTTTCCTTGAAAGGAAGGGGTGTTTCGTAGCGTCCATCATCTGTGACATGAATCTGCTCCTCCATCAGTCTCAGAAACTTGACATCATTCTGCGAGTAAGGCCGTTGTGCCCTTTCAGGGGCGAAGTCTGCTTCTAGAAGCTTGATGACCTGATGAGGTGCTATCTCCTCTCTAACTGTGGATTGATATGAGTACACTACTTCTGTAGGATGACTGTCTATCTGTACTTCCTCAGGAAGAACCTTCACCATTGCACGATGACTTACACCTATTGGGTCATTATCTTTGTAGTCATTCTCTACCATGCCGATGACACTCCACCCTAGGTCAGTCTGCATTGCGAAAGGTCCTCCATATACCGGTGGGGGAATGACAGCTCGAGGACTAAGGGCGCTTGGACAATCATAGCCTATAAGTAAAGCTATTTCACAATCCATCATTAGCGATAAATGGCCTGCCATGGACTCGAGATACGTTAGATTCTTAACGACTTCAGGCGTAGGAATGTGATTTCTGTTTGCAGGTATGATATCACGGGTGTAAGATGGTGGTAACATACTTTCCTTATCGCCATTCAAGGCCCTCACTTTGAGACCCTTAATATTTTCGCTTGCAACTCTTTCATCAGCCTTTGTCATTGTTGAGAGAAGTAGGCTGACCTCCGTACCAATGATTCCCATTTCTTCCTTTGTCTTTTGGAGGATGAAGGTCGTGTCAGATTGGGTATCAAGCATGGCGTATACGAACCTCTCCTTTGGCGCTGAGGCATGAGATAACCGTACTGGAACAATGGTAGAGGTTTTAGATGTTTGGGAGTTACCTCTGTTGCTTGACGCATGAGACGAGTGAGATTCCTCTGTGTCTTGCTGAGCGTCGCCTTCTCTTGACGGCAACTTATCACTCCAATTATCATCATGAAGTACAGTGGGATGCCTTTTCTTGCATAAAGAACAAGTGCTCTTATAGTGACAGTCCTTGAACCTATGACCAGGTTTGAGACACCCGAAGCACAGATTACGTTCACGTATAAGTTTTCTCTTCTCTTCCATAGACTGTGATGCAAATGAAGTACAATCTGCAAGACGATGCTGTCCTTTAAAACATGGACAGGTGAGCTTCTTCCTGCTTCCATCATCTTTCTTCTGCACACCTGTGGAAAGAGACCGAGCGTTAGATGATGGCTTCCTCTCCTGAAAGGACGTTACTGATACGCAGGCTACCTCTGCTTCTTCTACGACAAGTCCACAAAGTCAGAGAATGGAGGGAATGAGCCTGTATCATGTCTCCATTTAACAACTTTCCGACCCCATCTATGAGTAAACCAGTCCGGAAGCTTTAACAATAGCCTTCTATTCTCTTTCTCGTCATCAAGATGCCTCAGATGATGTACAAACTGAGATGCGGCGTTGCATTGACGAAGAAAATCTCCATATCTCCGGAGGCCATTTTGATCCTTTGCGTCTATCTTAGGCCAGGCATCTAGCTTGTCCCGGAATGCATTGGACAAAACGAACGTGTCTCCATAACGCTTGTCGAGTTCCTTTCGTGCTATTGTGTAAGCATGTGCATTGCTAAAGAGTGAATATCCCTGTACCAACTCCAAAGGCTGCCCCTTCAGGTACTTCAACAAGTAGTAGAACTTATCTTCAGATGAAATTCCCTTCTTTCGATGAGCATGTCGTAAGCTCTCTTCCATACCATACGGATACTGCAGTGGACTTCCATCGAAGACTGGTGGCTCAGGTAAATGGAGTCGATTTAGGCGCATCTGCTCGATCAAACAAGCTGTGAGGAATTTGTCTGGTTCTTGATGATGAAGCTCTTGCACAGAATTCCAAGGTTCAGATGTCTGTTGATGTCTCATTGGTCTAAGATCTTCCTCTGGTACTTGTTTGTCAGCATTACCTTTCTCTTCAACCCTGTTTTCTTGATGTACTCTATTACTCTGAACGTCATCCGTATTATTGGGTTGTAACTGCTGATCAAGCCATTGTTGACATCGACGTTTTGACGAAGAACTCGTTTGTTTGTTTGCAGATGCTTTTCTGCATTTATTTCATAATCAATGTAATCAAAGATAAACTTACATAGAAATAATTGAGTGTTACATCATGAATGCAAACCATCTTACAGTGATAATAATATTATATACACGTACCAATAATACAGTGAGTATGGATATAATTCTATATAAAACATTTGATGATGTAGGTACAATTATTTACAAAATGCAGAGGGCAAAACTATCATAAGCAAATGCTTAAGACGATAGCAGCCCAGAATTGCATGCGTATAGATGAGGATTCAGGAAATATATATAGAAATAATTTGCCATATTGTAAATTCAAGAAAATTGCATACATTGAGATTCACTTATAACTCGCCATATTGTAATTTTAAGGTTTTTGCATATATCTGTGCCGTGAGTGCGCAGGTACAAAGTGCATATATAGCTGGGGATCATGGTTTTGCAGAGAATGTAATTGTATGGAGGGAAATTGAGTTTGGTTTAAGGATAACAAGGGATACAGGACAATCAGGGGTCGATATTCAAAGCAATCATTCATGGTTGTAATTTAGCAGCAGATGTTTCTTCATTAGAGCTTTAAAAGAAAAATGAGAAGAGGCATTTTTTATATTTCCAGGTAGTGAGTTCCATATATCAGGACCATTGTGTCTAATAGTTTTTACGCTAATAGTCTGGGATTGTTCAAGTGAATATCAGAAGAATGACGAGTTGGATAGGAATGAATGCTAGAGTTTTGAGTGAAATCATTTTGAAGAGTACTAGGTAGAGATTGTTTCGAGAATTTAAACACCAAAATAGCCGTTTGGAATACAATCGTGAATGTCATTTATTTTAAGTGTTTTGAGTTTATAAAATAACGGATCTGTGTTTGCTAAATAGTGCGAAGACGTACAAATGCGCAGCAAGGATCATCACCGAATACCTGCAGGAGGAGGCAGTGACGAGGATGAATTGGCCTGCGAACATCCCTGACTTGAACTCAATCGAGCACCTGTGGGACCAGCTTGGCCGTGCTGTACGCACCAGAGTGACAGATCACACTACACTGGCTGAGTTGCGACAGATCCTTATCGAAGAGTGGAACCTCATCCCACAGCAACGCATCACCAGGCTGGTGATCAATAGTCGAATGGTCCTCTCCGATAGGATAGCAGATAAAATAGGATCAACTTGAGGTCTACCAGTTATCAGTATGAATGATTTTGATAATACCAAACTATTTATCCTCAGTTTATGGCATGAAATATCAGAAATGTCGTTACCTACTTATCTTCCTTTGTTTGGACATATATTATGTGATCTTGTATGTAAATTCATATTTCTGTATGCATGCCATGTTTTAAAGACCACCCTGCAATGATACCAAACTCTGAAATTTCATCATTCATTCAAGTCGGAAATAAATGCTGTCCAAAATAGGTCTTGTATTTATAATGCCACTATGCTTATATTCAACGAATATAAAATACAAACCACAGGAGTTGCCAAAACTTTTCTACCGTACCCGAAAGTTCCAAGTTACCAAGGAGACAACGTTTTTTCATGTTTTTGATTTCTTTCTATGATTACAAATATTTTGAACACTATCACCATGACCACAGTTCGTTCAATACATACGTCTTGAATCAAAAGCTTTGTCAAATCTAGGGCTGTTAGAGTTCAACAATAGGTGCTAGCAGGGGCCTGGGAACGATTTTGTTACTGGGGGTGCTGTGAGCAAAAAAAAAAAAAAAAGGTCCTCAGCTTTTTTGGGTCTCTTTTTAACTACTTTTTAGCTACAGCACCCCCAACTCCCAGGCCCCTGGATACAAGGGAGTGTATAATAAAGAGGTATGTAATCTTTTGAATGTTGTCATGAAGTAGGCACAAATACGTTATCAAAAAAAGTCCTTATCATAATGCTTTAAAATCACTGATGCTGAATATACTGTTTGTGTGATCAGGCTTTACTCTTACTTTTATATTGTTTGATTTTCGCTTTGCTTTGGTTCTGTTCTTACTTATGTATATATTTTTTTCGTATCATGTATGTTTATACATTTTTTTTGTGGCAGCTGTCTCCTTTCATGCACAATTTTACTTTCATTCTTCTATAATTTTGTAAATGTACTTTTTTTATGAATGAATGAAATACGTTGAATGAATTGAAATTGAAAATATTGTAGTAGAAGTATAGGTCGTGGTGATGCTGGTGATATGTATGGGGGCAGTACTAGTGATTTTAGGAGTTGTCGTGTAATGTCAGAGAAGGTTGTTGAGGGAACCATGGATAAAGAAGATCTCAAACGATCAAATACTGGACATAATGGGAGTGAGGTGCAACCTGATTGCTGACATCAGAAAATACCAACTGGATTTCGTAGGCCACATTGTCAGAAAGTATGGACTAGAAATATTGGGCCTTGATGGGTGGTTTGATGGAAAGCGAGCTAGCGGACTTGCTCGCTTGTGCGCTTGGAAATTCTGGCATTGGCAGCTGGTTTTAAGGTGGTGTATATTATAGGGGGTAGAGATAAGACGAGATAAGGAGAAGAAAAAGAAGAAGAAGAAGAACAAGAAGAAGAAAAGAAGAAGAAGAAAAATTAAAGAAGAAGAAGAAGAAGAAGAAGCAGAAATGGCGGCGGTGGTATTATGAGTAGTATTAGTTGTTTTACGGAATTTGGGTAGTTATAAATACATTTTACGCTAAGTTCACGTTCGATTTCTCTCCCTGCAAATACCTGTTTACCAGCACCTCATCGAGGTTAAAGGTTTAAACGAACAAAAAGAATTTCATGATCGCTTTGTCAATCAGAGGGTGCGGCACAAACCCGGCGCACCTGATTTGTATCTTTTGTAGGGTTCCCTCCAGAGGAGGAACGAACCATCCCATAATATCAATGCGATTTTTTTTTATTGCATGTAATTTAGTTTGCATTTCAGAAAGCAGAAAGTGGACAATTGAATTTTCACACCAATCAAGACTAGATAATTTGAAAGCAAGTATACACTCATCATTTTGCTGATTAAATTCATGTATATCCTCTCCAATTTAAGTGTAAAATGTAAGAGTCGATTTATTTCCCGAAAAGGTCTTCCGATTCATTCGATTATAGTCATGATGCAGAATAAAATATGAAAATCAGAGGGTGCAGCACAAAACCGACGCACCTGATTGGTCTATGTAAAAATATCACTGACAATACTTGTTATGAATATTCATAAAAAGTCAACGCGCAGTAGAAAACAATCTATCCGCATCGGCAGGAAAGGCGACGCAGCTGACTGATGTATGTAAGAAGAAAACTGACGACGCTTAGATTGAATATTCCTGATATTCGAGTGGCCATAGAACGGTTCCGAGATATGAAATTACAAAGTTGTGCACATTCATATGCAAATTCAAGGGTGAAGTTTTTTAAGCGCACGTTGATTGGACCACTGGCTCCACAATGCAAATTGGATCGACAGGCTGCCGCAACGCTCATGTGGACCTGGGAAAATAGTCTAGCGGAATAGTTTAATAATTCTGCACCTTTTCACAAAAGCATGAAACTTGGCATATACATATTTTTTTTTTTAAGCTGATGAATACATTGCACGTTAAGTTCACTTTTCATTTGTCTTCCTCCCTCACTTCAAATTCCTGTTTACCGACTGATGCACGTCATCGAGGTTAAAGGTTAAAACGAATAAAAGAATCCCAATGTCGCATTATTCCATCTTTTGTAAGGTTCCCGCCAGGAGCGCACCAACCCATCCCATGTCAATGCGATTTTGGTTTATTTTTTTTGGGGGGGGGGGGGGGGGTTGTATGAAATTTAGTTTGCATTGGGCAGAGTGATCTAAAGATACACTTTTAGAAGCTCCGATCGATTAAAAAATACTAATCTGCATATCAGTATCACTTTCAGTAGTGCAGGTTTCGAGTTTCCAACAAAGATATGATCAGTGATCTACATGTATTCTAGAGGAAGAGGTATAATCTTTTCTGTCAAGACAATAAAACAATACACTCTCGTTTTATAGTTTTATGTTTAATTGAATGAATTGAATGATTTTATTCCCCCACAATATTGTGTACAAGATTTGTCCTAAAGTAATATTGTTACAAGATTGAAACATAATAGCAGGTAAATGGGACCAGAAAATAGCACAAGTGATAGTCGAGCCTGGCCCCACTACAAATTTTACATAGTAGATGATATTAACTCCATTAATGTGACATTGGATTCACCAGCTATCTTGGCGAGGAAACTATTCGTCATTCCTTCATGTTTTTTACTGAAATAAAGAGATAAATCTTATCTATATCCAGAAACAAAAGAGTCGATTGAAAGGTGCATTAGCCTGTACGACCAACATCAGAAATGTCTTGTGAGTCAAGTTAGTATGAGGTCATAATTATGTTCTATCTTCTGATTCCAGTTGGAGTGTTCAGCAAACCCGTCACTCCCTTTTGGAGCACTCCTGGTTCACCACGGCAACAGAAGCACAAGCCGCTTTAATTTGACCAGTAGGCCTCTGACACCAATCAAGACAATTTGAAAGTAAGTATACAGTCATATATACATACATTTAAAATAAATCAATTTTCATTCATGTATAGTACAGCCTCTAGAACTAACGTGTTCAGCGCAATAGTCGCCATATTTCCTAAAGGGCTTCTGAATCATATAGTCATGACGCACAAGAAAAATATGCAAATCAAAAAGTGAGTCAGATAATTAGACTATGTTAAAAGAACAATGGCGACGCTTCATATGAATATTTATAAAGATCGTGTTAACTTGCACAGGACGATTCCAATATACATGTACACGTATTAAAATAAGATACAAGTTATCCGCATTCATATGCAAATCAAAAGGTGCCGCAGCAGAAGCGCAGCTGATTTGTGTATGTAAGAAGAAAACTGACTACATTTAGTTGTAATATTCATGATATTCGAGTCATTTTGCATAAAACGCTTTGTAGATATTTAATTACAGGAACTTTCGCACATTCATTATGCAAATTAAAGGGTGCAGTATTGTAGACGCACGTTGATTGAACTGCCACTTAATGCATATAGCTGCATCAACGCTCATGTTTACCTGGAAAAATAGTCCAGCCAAATAGTAAAGTACCTTTTTCATAAAAACATGAATTTTGGCATATACATATAGTTTTTGATGCTGATTAATTGTGGATAAGGAGCCACCTATAATTCAGGACTTGAGGTCCCTTGTACCCATTTTTTTAAATGACCACCACAGGGTGTATTTTCTACATGATTAGCTCCGGAACTGAAAGTTTGGACAAATGCTTTTGATGCCCATGTTTTCAAATACAGTTGCATTCCATAATCATATTATTATGAAGCCCCTTATATGTTATATATGATTACAATGCGTCTAATCGTGATCAGTAAAACATTATATCCCTTATTCTGAACTCTGGTTTAGATTAATCCGCGGTCTAAGTGTGGTTTAAACCCAGTCTAAAACCTGCCCATTAAACCTGAACTCCAGTTTAACTTTAACTCCAGTCTAGCATGTAAAGTGTAGTTTAATTTTGTAGAGACATTTAGACTGGACTTGCTGCGTAAAGCCTAGGTCACAACCCGCCGTACTTGGCAAAACGTGGGCAAAATTTGTGGATCCGTACGTGGTGAGTACTGCCTCCGTACGGATTTGGGGCTCGCAGACAAGACGTAGAATTTTTAGTGCAGTAGGAACTTTCGCTGCGTTCGGGCTGCGGGCGGTCTACGGATTCACCCCCAGTACGGGTGACGTGCGTTGACGTGCGTGCCCTCTGCTGCTAACGAGCGCACAACGCACGGACTCCGTGAGTTTTTGAAAATTTTTCCCACAGTTACTTGCTCTACGGACAACGCACCTAGCACGTGCGTGCTCCGCACGTGATAAGTGCGGGGTCCGTGCTTATTCGGCGCTTCTCCAGTTCAATTGTCCAGTGAGCACGCAGAACTCACGTAAACCGCACCGAGGAAGTACGTGCTTACAACTTACAACGCACGTTGTGCGCGCTGATTTCTGCAGGATAAAAGCCGAGTAGACTGACGAGTATCATCATTTCGTCTCCAAGATGCCCAAGAAGCTTAACAAAAAGGGGTCAGCTGAAAAGACAGCTAATAGGGCCAGAGAGGCCCAACAGAAACGGGCCGTAGATGATGTAAAGGCAGGCGACGAACAGATGAGGAGCGACATAGGGCGGGAAAACTCACGTTTATCGCACTTGCACGCACTTACTCCCTGCAAGTCAGTAAGGACACCGTACGTGAAAGTACGGCCTCCGTACGATAACGCGGCAACCGCACGGCGATCGTACGTTGTAAGCACGTTGTAAGCACGTACAACTCACTTACCAGGTGCGCAACGTACGATGCACGCAACCACTCACGTCCAGGCGTGGCGTGCGGGCCACGTACTTACACCTTGCGTTGTAGTGCGTGTGAAGTGCGTTGACGTACTCCTTCCCTGCTCTTGCTACTCCCTCCCCACGTTTTCAGAAAAACGTGGCGGACGTGGCCTCCGCAGAACACGTACGGACTAAAAACACGCACGGCGGGTTGTGACCTAGGCTTAAGTCAGCTTTAAAGGGCGAGGGCCCGGCCGGGGCACTCACATATATATGTCACACATGTATGTGCCGCTGTGACGTCCCCCATTTTCAACCTTCTCGGGTCGCTCCCATGATATGCGATTTTCAGATTTTCACTAACCGCACCTCGATTGGCTTCCGACTCGCTCCCTAGAAATATGAGAAAACAATGCGCACAGCCCATTGTCCGGGAACGGTCGCTCCCTAGCCTCCCAGGCCAGCGCAGCGGGGAGCTGGGCGGCCTAGTGCCCCCTAACTGAACGCGGTATTACTAGTGCTAGCGGCGGCTCAGCGAGATCAATCTGCATGCGACATCGAGCCAGTGCAGTGGCGCGGCATGTACAGCGTTAAAAACAGCGCTGCGACCGCTGACTCAGCTCATGCACCGTATGTGTACCAGAGTAGTGAGATCGCGAGCAGCTAAAATTAGCTCTACCCATGAGCCCGTTCGCTCCTTAGACCCTCAAAAATGAGCTTCCTCAATTAACCATTTAGCTCCTTAGCCCCCTGTTTTGAGATTGGCAGCGGCACACCCACATCCAAAAACAGGTTGAGTGCCCCCCCCCCCCCCCCCCCGCCCGAACTCTACGGTACGGTACGGTAGACCTACCCTCTTTTTCTCCAGTGACTCCAGCTTCAGAACTGCAGACCGACTCTTGTTTTTTTAGCTCCCTGTGTTTGGCTTCCAGTTCCACAGCCCTCAGTTCCCAGTCTGATGACAGGGATAGCTGTCGGCCGCAGCATTTTATTCTTGGGCGCAAATCCTAGCCTGACTATCGAAGTCCTCCTCCCTGAAGTGGTCACTGCAAACAGTACTGTGAGCGGAAGGGCCATCTCACTGAGCTAGCTTGCGTCAGCTTGATCCTTGAAATCCAAATTTTTCGAGTTGCATCATCTTTAGGAAAGGTGTGCAGACTGACACCATCGCTGGTGCCTTTGCTGCACCCAGCAACAACACATCTCCTCGGCATTTTCTTGAGATATGCACTCCTATCATGCCTATCCAAAATTCCCTGCACTGGATATACACAGACAAGCGTCGTCCGCTAGCTAGATGTTCCCGATGGTACGTCACAGGTCACCTGACAAGGCACGTGACTGGGCCCTATTTTTCGAGGGGCGTGACAGACTAGCTGATAAACGTGCGATTTAGGCAATTTCAACGAAGCTTAGAGAAGTACACAGATCTTTTTAATAAAAAGTATATGCGATTTCTAGCAATATTGACACAATACTTTGATATTATCATGAAATGTAATTCTAATTGACTCGCCCTTTAATTAAAGCTCTAGTTTAACGCTGACTGGAGTATTAAACCGTACTTCGGTATACCGGCCTGAATAGTTGAAATCAACCAAACACTTAACGCAGGGTCCATTATGTTAAAATATTCCTAAAGATGGGCCTATATGCAAAATAAGATTATTTTCAAATTTCAGTTTTATTTTTTGTTTAATGAGTTTTGAAATCAAAGTAATAACGAAAAAACTCATTTTAGGGTCCCATGGGTTCTTGCAATGAGATAAATCTTGTATATCATGTATATTGATTCGATTTACTTCCTTTACTGCATGCTGTAAAGCTAAAATGCAAAATTATAATAAACGTATTCTAACAATCCGACAGCCATTTTGAATGTGATGACCATCTTCTGGATTATAGCAAATAGAACCAGTCAAATACAAACAATTTCTTTAATTTGCCATCTCGTGGGCCGATGTGCCCCTATAGTGGTCTTTGTTTTTCATATGACTTTGCTTTCAAAAGTGTAGTCTACCGTAAAATATTAACCCAAATATTTAACGATCTTATGCGCACATATATATTTGGAGGCTTTTTGTCATTATGGGCCCCTGCGCCATACCTGCGCCATACATTTCGTTAATTTCAGGGATGCAATATGCTGCACTGTTTAATGTTAGGAGTAGTTTACTTCATGCAAAGGTAAAGCATACAAGTTTGAGGTTCATAAAAAAGAACATGGTTAGAGATTTATTGGACAAGTGAATACTTCCACTTCTCGCAATAAAATAGGGATAGAATACGAAGAATTTGTTTTTATTTTTTTTTATTTGGTTATTTATTTTTTTTAAATCTTTTTTTTTTGTGTACCAATCATTGTTGATGACATATAAATATTATGATTTTTGTCTTTTGATTTAATAAAACATACAATTAAAAAAAGAATGCAGCTCACAAGCATGACTTGTCATCGTTATTATTATTCCAGGTTCCGACTTTGCCAGATTTGATGTATATGTACATGTATATTGCGATGCTATAAATTACTGTTTGGAAGCAAATATCACACATATGTCCGTTATAAAGGGAGGGGTCCGAGTCAATGGTGATCCAGCATGAATATTACCCGTCAAGGCCCGAATTTGCATTAGGGGAGGGGGGGGGGGGGGGGGGGTCAGGGTAACGACTGTTCATTCAATCCGTCTCTCCATCAATTGTAAATTATGACTTTGATTGACATTTAACTATTTCTATTAAATGGAGTGTCATTAACACAAGTACAGTGAATTTATAGATACTTGCAAGTGAGCGAAGCGAGCGAGCTAACAAACTGGCCTACGTTGGTCTTGATTCAATGTTTTTTAGACATGCTCTTTTTATAATGTATACATAAGCTAATGGCTTTTATGTTTGAAGGGATTTCTGAATCGGATGTACTTTTAAAGAGTATGGCGTTACACTCTTTTGGCCTTGATACGTGGCCTAATACTCCCAAATACTCCATGTTCACTATTGAAGGTTGGCTTCAAACTTTAAACTTAACAAGACAGGAAAATATTTGAAAAAAATAATTATAATTCATGTTGTTTTAAAAGCAGTACATTACCTTGGAAATAACTCTTCACGTTGATTAAAAAGTCGGTTAGTTTATCATGCCCTTTTTTCATTTGTGAGGTTGGAGAAATGCCCCCTTGCGCCCCTGCACATTGGTTAGTGGTCCGCTCCGATAGGATCGCAGATAAGAATAGGATCATCCTGAGTTCTACCAGTTATCAGTATAAATGACTGCAATAATACCAAACTATATATCCTCAGTTTAAGGTATGAGATATCAAAAATGCACAATGTCAATTTAATCTAAATCATCTCACAAGAGTTACTGACCTTCGTCCATCGATGTCGTTATGTACTTACCTTTCTTTGTCTGGACGTATATTTGATCATGTATGTGAATTCATAGTTTTGTATGAATGCCATGTTATAAAGACCTCTCTGCAATGATACCAAACTCTGAACTTTTATCATTCATTCAAGTCGGAACCAAATGCCGTCCAAAGTAGGTCTTGTATTTATATTGCCATAATGCATATTCTCAACGAAAATAAAACACAAACCACAAAAGTAAAAAAAGAACTGTTCTACCGTACCCGAAAGTTCCCCTAATCTACGGGGAAAAAAGGTACCAAAGATACAACGTTCTTCCATATTCTTGATTTCTTTCTATGATTACACATATTTTGAACACTATCACCATGATCATAGGTCTTTTTTTTCTTCAATAAATAAGTGTAGAATCAATAGCTCTGCCAAATCAAGGGCTGTTTCAACAATAGATCATATGCAGAAGTCGTTTCTGGACCGTCAGCAGGAGATTATTTGGATTTCAGCCCAGTCTTTCAGCGGTCCCGACTGAAACCAACATCCGAATCATCCAAGACAGACAAGAAGGACTGGGAGAGATATCTCGACTTTATAAGAAGGGTAATGAATTAAATGAAAGTCTTACTAAATCTGATCTTCATCAGATTATCAAAACTAACAGACGGAAATATAGGTATCCATGTGGCAACTGTGATAAGCCAGTAAAATGTAATCAATGTGGTCTTTTTTGTTCAGATTGTAAAAGATGGTTTCATATTCATTGCCAAGGTGTAAGTTTAATAGAGTATAAAAGGTTGTATTATGAATGCCCTGATGAAATATGGAATTGTCTAACATGTTGTTTGCCATCCTTTTGTGATTCCTTGTTCACTGACAATTGTCTAATGAAAGAATACCGAATTAATGATAAACTAAAAGAAAATTATTTTAAAGAAACTCAAACTAAATCTAAAATACAAACGATGGCAAAAGCAATTCGGCCAACCCTCACAGATGATATTTATCTTTATCAGGAATTTGAAGAAAAGTTCAACGTTAAAGGTCTCCATATCATACACCTTAATGTGAGGTCTATCCTGAACAAAATATCGGAGCTTAGAATTCTCTTTAAAAGAAAAAGGTTGGCTATTATTGCTTTCACTGAAACATGGCTAAATAATTCTATAAATGATAAGGAAATTGAAATTGGTGGCTACAAAATTATACGCCGTGATCGATCCTTCGGCTCTGGAGGTGGTGTATGTTTCTGTATTCGAAATGATATTGCATTCAATATTATTGATGATTTAAGCACTGGTGATTCTGAATCCCTGTGGATTAATTTGCTTCTTCCGAGATCGAAACCGATCGTTTTGGGCGTCCTATATAGGCCTCCTAAAAGTAATTTGTTTATTGAGAAAATGGCAAATTTTCTTGATATGTTGAAGAAAGGTGACGAGATTATAATTTTAGGTGATATGAATATTTGTCTCTTTCAGAAATCGTCACTGGCTAAAAAATATATTGACTTGTTAAAACTTCATGGATTTAGCCAACTCATCAAAGAGGCAACTCGCGTCACACCAACTTGTTCTTCTTTATTGGATCATGTTATCTGTAACACAGAAAACAAAATAAGTCAAAGTGGTGTTATTGATCTTGGTATTAGCGACCACTCTTTTATTTTCTGTACACGGAAAAATATTAGACTGGCTATAGGTCACCACAGAACCATTGATATCAGATCGATGAAAAATTATAACGAGGAGGCTTTCAATCGAAATCTGTCTGCCGTCAATTGGTCAAGATTAACTAACTGCACTGATGTGAATGAGGCTTGGTCAATATTTCAAAATATTTTTATCACAAATTTGAATTTGGTAGCACCTCAGAAACGAACGAGAGTAAAACAAAGATCCGAAAATTGGATGACTAAAAATATTCTTTTGCTCATTCAAGAAAGAAATATCGCGTACAAAAAAATGAAGAAAAAATCAAAAGCAGAGGATTATGAGATACTCTTTAAAAGATTTCAGAAAATAAGAAATATGGTCCAAAGGGAGGTACAAAAAGCCAAACTAGAATTTTTGCAAAAAAAGATAGAAGAAAATAAACATGATTCTAAGAGGCTTTGGAAGAATCTAAAAAGCTTAGGATTAAAAGGAAAGAAGGGAAAAGACCAAGATTTTGTCATTTCAATCGGTGGAGAATTATGTCATGATAAGGTGACCATTGCCAATGAATTCAATTCTCATTTTACTAGTGTGGCTGCTAAATTGGTAGAAAAACTCCCTTCTTGCAAAGACTTTTTCAGTGCAGACAGTGAGATCATTCGTGAGCTTTATGAAAGAAAAGGGGTAAGCCAAGGCAGATTTGAGTTATTACCAGTCAGTGAACAATTTGTTTTCAATGAGTTGCGAAAATTGAATGTATCAAAAAGCACTGGCTTAGACTTGATTCCGGCTAAATTTCTGAAAGATGGTGTGATGATGCTATACAAACCCTTAACTTTCTTGATTAACTTATCTATCTTGACTAATACTTTTCCAAAGGAAATGAAAATAGCTAAAGTTACTCCACTTCATAAAAAGAAAGATAAAACTGATGTTGGAAATTATAGACCTATCAGTGTTTTAAGTATAGTATCTAAAATTCTAGAAAAGTCGGTATGTGTTCAGATTGAAAAATATTTTAAAGAAAATGATATAATTTATGAATATCAATCTGGTTTTCGACATGACTATTCAACAGAGACATGTCTTATTCACTTGACTGATTATCTGAGAACACAAATTTCCCAGGGACAATTCGTTGGTATGGTACTCCTGGATCTTCAGAAAGCTTTTGATACAGTTAATCATGACATCTTATTAAAAAAGTTACAAAAAATGGGTTTTAACGAAGCTACTTTAGAATGGTTCAAATCCTACTTGTCTAATCGACATCAGGTAGTGGCTATTAATGATATTCGTTCCAACGTTATGCCTATAGCATGTGGTGTTCCTCAGGGAAGCATCCTTGGACCAATCCTTTTTTCAGCTTATATCAATGACATGTGTGCTTGTATAAAAGCTGACTGCAAGCTGCTATTGTACGCTGATGACAGCGTACTACTTTGCTCAAATCCAAATCCAAAATTTGTCGAAGAAAAACTAAGCGACCAGCTGTCTACATGTGTCGATTGGATGACTGATAATAGGCTTTACACTTGGGCAAAACAGAAAGCATTTTGTTTTGTCCAAAAAGTAGTTCTAAAAAGTCATTTGAATTTCAGGTGACATGCAATAATCAGGTAATCCAGAGAAAAGAATCTGTGAAGTATTTAGGCATTGAGCTGGCCAGCTCAATATCCTTTTCAACTTTAATAGAATCAGTTGTAAAGAGAGCGAATTCTCGCCTGAAATTTTTGTACAGATATCAAAATTGTATGGATCAAAAGGCAAGACGTATACTCTGTTTTGCTCTTATTCAATGTTTATTTGATTATGCTAACCCTGCTTGGTATAGTAGCTTTAAAAAAATCTGATCAAAAGAAGTTGAAAATTATTCAGAACAAAATGGTGAGATTCATCAACTACTCTGGTCCCAGAACTCACGTTGGCTACAATGAGCTCTCTGAAGCAGGTTTTCTTGAAGTCAACCAAAGATCTAAACAACTGATTTTGCACCATGTGCATAAGATATATCATACTAGGTCGAATCATTATATTCGATCAAACTTTAATCTTGTTAACAATTTACATAGTCATCATACAAGAAACAGCCGTTTCAATTTTAACTTACCAGAAAGAGTAGGCAGTGTTGGTAATTCGTTTTATTATACTGCCATAAAGCATTGGAATTCTCTGCCTAATGACATAAAAGGAATAGATAACTTTGTTAATTTTAAGAGGAAATTGAAAGAATATCTTTCACTAGAGAGTCAGAGAGAAGAAGCAAATGATTATGTTACATCTAGGTAAAATATCCTGAATACGGACCATTTTCTTTTCACATGCAGGTTAATATGCTGTTTATTGTATATATTTATATAGTTTTAACATGATGAAAGATTTAACGTAGTTTTTTTTTTCCATTCTCATCTTCGTTTCCTTCTCTCTCTCTCTCTCCATTTCTTCCTCTTCTAACTTCGTGATCGCCTCTTTTTCCTTCTTTTTCCTTCCTGCTCTTTTCTTTCTTTTCCTCTCATTCTAACTTTGTATATATTTATCACTATTATTTTTATGATTTATTTTTCCTTATTTATTCCTCAACGTGTAAATATATATAAATATGTTCTAACTCAATAATTATTTTATTCATACAAGAGGACCCCACTGGAAATAAGCTTTCGAGCTTTCGTGGGTTATCCTGTTCAAGCTTGCTAATTTGTTATTCTACTATGTACAAATTTATTATGTTCTGAATGCTTGGCAAATAAAATCAATCAATCAATCAATCAATCAATCAATAGATGCAAGGCAATGTATAAGCAAGGGATATGAAAGCTTTTGTAGTGTTGTCATGAAGTAGGCACATATACGTATTAAAAGTAGAACTGCTATTTTGGTCTTAGTTTGGGAAGTGCATTAATCTCGTTAAGCGTATGTACTAGTATTCAATTAAATAAAATTCAATTAAATTCGGTTTTGTTGATATAAAAACACATGGCAAATGTCAGAAGACTAATGCTGTCATATTTACAATAGTTACGATAAAAACATCAAAATTATTTGAAACATACACATTACTAATTCACATAAATAAATTGTAAATGATTATGGGCTAAAGGAAATATCAGAAGGCATATCAGAATAGCAAATAGAAACATTGTAGAATTTGTTCTGAACTTAAGAATAACAAAAATTACCAAGAGCAATAAAATAAACTAATTAAAGGTAAAATTATACTGTGGTAATATTAATTCTAAAGAATATTCATGCAGCACAAAAAAATATGTATCAATTCAAGTCATATGCTAGAATACTTGGGAGTATTGGGAACAAATGAGTAAAAGATTTTGAAGAATATACACCAGAAGGCATGTTTTGTTATAGCACTATGAAAATTGAAAACTTTGAAGGAAATGTTTAGGATGCTACTATTAATGCTTAAAAGTAAAAAAAAAATATGAGGGAAATATACCAGTAGTAAAGGCATCCAAAATTATGGTCGTGAAAATTCAAAACTTTGATAGAATTGTAGGATGCTGCTATTAAATCAAGTACTATATAAATACATATAAAATGGAATGTAACAACACTTATGCCGAGAATTGAGCAAACAGTCTAAATAATGACTAAATACAATGTAAGAAAAAAAATCAGTCAATATTTTTTTTTTGTCATACCAACATCAGCAGCAGCAGTATTAGTATTTTTATTTCACTGAAATTCTTAGGTGTAACTATTGATATTAAATTATCTTGGAATGATGACATTGACATAAGCTGTACCAAAATATCAAATAATATAGGACTATTATACAAACTTAAGTAATTTTCACCAACAATATTATAAGTCTACAATCCACATACCTTCAATACTGCAATGTTGCCTGGGGTTCTTCAACAAACTATTCAGTGTGTAGTTTATTCTGATTACAGAAAATGGCTATTAAATACTGGTTATTTCCCATGCCAGTATCCTTGCTCATACTAATCTATTATTTTTCTCATTTGAAAATATTAAATGTATCCGATCTCTCCGATTTTAATTTAGCAGTTTGTATGTATATGTGGTTAAACTAAAGTCTCTCTGGTAACTTTCATGAGTCTGGTATTAGGGAGTTTTCGAATGTGTCAACGTGAACGCCGTCCTAGATCCTCCCAGCTACAATAGACTGCCTTGTTATAACTGCATACCGCGCTTTGTGCAAGAACGGCTCACCCGCCCACTGGCTTCTCCCTCGTCCACCAGTCAGATCGAGAACGCGTCCAACAATGGTATTGCCGTCTTCTCTAAAACGCGAACCTCGCTTCATCTCCTTTGTATGCAGCTAACACAAAACAGTCCATTGTAGCTGGGAGGATCTAGGACGGCGTTCACGTTGACACATTCGAAAGCTCCCTATTATCTTTAGTAGTCCTTGTCATCGTCGTCGTTGTAGTAGTGAAAGTAGTAGTAGATGCAGTAGTGGTGGGATTCGAACCCCGGACCTCGTGATTCACAGTCCGGGGACTTATCCACTCATCCACAACACCTGTACAATGAATCCACATGGGGTTTTTTTTCTGTCCAATGTTCACTTCAACCATATACATTCATGCATTATTACGCATTATTATATCATCCATGTAAAATGTTCAGTTGCCTAAAAATAAAGTTACGGTTGATCATTGAGAAACATGCTATCTTCTATTGGGTTTCTACGAGAAATGGAGCAAACCATCCATTAGAGGTGTTGTGGATCAGTGGATAAGTCCCCGGACTGTGAACCACGAGGTCCGGGGTTCGAATTCCACCGCAGCACTAGCGTCCTTTGGCAAGACGTTAATCTACATTTGCCACTCTCCACCCAGGTGTTAAATGGGTACCCGGTAGGATGCGAAAGTTAATGTCGTTTGCTTAGCATGTGGCGCTTTACAGCGACTGGCTGGAATACTCCCCAGGGAGCGGATAAAGTGCACACATTGTGTGCGGGCATGTCAGAATCCAATGACAATGGGGTAATAATATATCTGTAAAGCGCTTAGAAACACAACCATTGATGTATTAGGCGCTATATAAAAGCGGAATATTATTATCCTGTGATTTCACTGTGTCGAAGATTTCAACGTTTTTCACAGAGGGTACCGACAGATCAAAAGCTGGTTAGATTACTTTGAACATGAATAATTTCGGGTACAATTATAGTAGGAGTAGTAGCGTTAGGAGGAGTAGTAGTAGTTGTAGCAGTAGTAGTAGTAGTAACAATATTAATAGTAGAAGTACTTCTAGTAGCAGTATAATTCCAAGGTGGCGGGTGGTTGTTGTTGTCGTAGTATTGCTGTTATATAGAACATGTAGAAGTTGGAAAGTCGGAAATACATGGCATGTTTAATCCATGCTGTATTTCTTTCCCAACGTCGCAAACATATTTACTAATTAAAGCACGTCATTAAGGCTAAAGGTTAACGCGGATAAAAGACGATTCACCGTTACTTTGTCATGAAATCTTTTGTTGAGTTTCTACATGTGATAGTATACTATTAATACATGGTTGGGAGTGCGTTGGTGCGATAATGGCAACACAAAGGTTTTTATCGTGGTGTACTACACGAGGCGCAAGCCGAGTGTGTTTGGCACCACGATAAAAACCTGCGTGTTGCCAGATTGCACTACTGCACGAACTCACAACCATGTATTAATTGTTTTTTGAACGGGTCGGCAATATGATTATGAAGTCTATAAAAATGGTTACGAAACCCATAGAAACGCCAAGAGTCGCACAGTCATGGAGGCTGCCATTTGCTTTCCTGGATGACATGCGCGTTTCACTCACGTTAAGCGTTGGGTGATGGTGGATAGGTCCGTGAGACTGAGTTTAGCGAAACTTTCAAGCTTTGAAAATCCAAATTTCAGTGCTCTTTTCGTATTCATTTACGGTCCTGCAGTGCACCGATCCGACCGCGGTATCGCTATATACAGCTGTAGTTTTGTTGATTTGTTGACATTAGCGCGACGATCGATATCGCGATATCGATAGCCTATACGGTATAGCGTGTAAAAACATATAGCAAAGTCGAGTCGTATATTTCGCGCTACATAAATGTTTACATGTTTATGTTTGCATGTTTACATGTGCATTAGACCCCTTTGCCGTATGCTATCACTTTTTTGCACGGTCACGTGGTGTTATTTGACCAACCAGGATGGCTACATTCTTGAACCCGTTTTATAATAGTGTATGTAGTATAGTAATAGCAGAGTAAAGAAGCTGCACTTTAAATCCATGTTGTATTTTGTTCAAATTGCAGTGCTTTCTTCAAACAAATGTTGACACGTCATCAAGCTAAAAGCTTATATTGCATAAAAGAAAATTTCGGTCGCTCATGAAATATGTTACCTTTTTCCAGAAGAGGAACAAACCCTCCAGTAATATCACTGTGTCGAAAATTACACATTTTCTTTTCTAATATGGAGTACCAAGAGATTAAAAGTTGGTTCAACTCCTTTGATTGTAAATTACTTTGGTAATAAATATATGACCAGTATTAACTACAATAGATAGAGTCTTAGATTTAGCAGTAGTTGTAGTAGTAATAGTAGTAGCAGCAGTAGCAGCAGCAGCAGTAGCAGCAGCAGCAGTAGTAGTAGTGGTGGTAGTAGTAGTAGCAGTAGTAGTAGTACATGTAGTAGTAGTAGTAGTAGTATATGTAGTAGTAGTAGTAGTAGAGGTATTAGTAGTATATGTAGTAGTAGTATTAGTAGTAGTATAGTGATAGTTATAGTAGTAACATCAGTATCATCAGTACTAGTAATAGGTGAAATGTTACAGAAGGGCTACAGCCTAAGCAAAGTTTTCAACCCAGAAATATTGAATTCATAACATTCAAAATAAACAAAGTAGAAACAGGGGTGACTTGCTGTAGGGAGAGAAAGTGAGCGAGAAAGAAATAGAAGGGGTGGGGTGGGGTTTTCAGCTATATGTTGACGTGCACATTTGGTATCATTATTGTTTTATTATACACATGTAGGACACGGTTCAATACGTTAAATATAGCATATGATTATTTCATTGATTGTACTAGACTGAAATGACATATAAGTATATCTACAAATAAATGTTCAGCTAAGTAGAGTTGTCAGTATTTGCTTAGTATCGTTTAATTTACAGATGTATTGATATAATAATATATGGACTTCGCATTGCGAATGCCAAGAGAAAGTGAGTTTCAAATATCTGGACCAAAGTGTTTTTTGGATTTCATATGATAGCCATTGCGGGTTTAGGATTACTTACTTAAGTGATATTCATATATATGGATATGTTTCTTCAATCTGAATATGGGTGGGAATCAGAAAAGCAACCAACCGTTATAACGGTGGGAATTATGATTGCCTTGTGGGATGAACTTGAACTTGAAATATATTTATCCGATAAACCCCCCCCCCCCCCCCAAAAAAAAAAAAAAAAAAAAAAAAAAAAAAATAGAAAAAAAAATAATAATAATAAATAAATAAATAAAAAAAAAAAAAAATAAATACAAAAATAACAAACAAAACACAACAAAACAAAAAACAAAAGAAAACAAAAAACTAAAACTAAAACTAAAAAAACAACAAAATAAAACAAAAGGTATACACATTTAGATAGAACAGAGTAATGAATAAAAGGAACCAGAAAATATCATGAATGCTAATCGAGTCAGGTACCTTTAAATATTAGAAAACATCGTTTGATAATAGAATAAACAACACAATATGTAATAGTAACTATGAAGAAGATTATAAACAAAACTATGATACAAATATAAATGGTTGAAAGGTCAGTATCAAATACCTAACGATTTTTATCATATACTTAATTATATAGAAGTTTTTACCAGCCATTCATTAAAAAGTACTAACTAGTGTCTTTCTGAATCAAGATATGGATGGCTTAGTATGTACAGCAAGTGGAAGTGCATGGATATCTTTATTTAAATTGAATAAGGTTGGGAATTAGAAAAGCAACCAACCGTTATTTAACTGCACATAAACAATGCCTTTTGTTTAAAGTTTGTATAAGTTACTTTGAGTGTTTAAACTTCGCAAATAGAGGGTCCGAATGTTTACGATAACAAGCATTGGTAAAAACAAGAATTTGCTTTCTTTTGCAAAAGAAGCACTTCATCAGTAGGCCTATATACTTGTAGTCTGCCCATAAGCTATAACAATGAGCAATTTAAGAAAGTACAACATGTATAAAATATTGAACGGCATACAATGCTTTAGTTTATACGATAAACCAACAGTAGTAGTGCTAGGTGTTGAATGATGGTGATGGGTGGTACCCGGGGGGGGGGGGGGGGGGGGTACTCACGTATATTGAGTATACGGGGACGTGCCGCTGGGAAGGGTGACTTTTTGAAGAAAGATCCTTAGACATGGGTCCCCTTTTCATTAAAAAGATCCTTAGACATGGGTCCCATTTTCCCCCAAAAAATCCTTAAACATGGGTCCCATTTTCCCCCCAAAAATGTTGTCCCTACCCCAAGGTGGTCCAATTTCCTCGAGTGTAAATGTTTTGTATACGAATATAGGAGCAGTATTAACTGCGGTAGTTATAGTCTTTAGGCTCGTTCACATATGAAGCGGCAAACCGCGCTCAAAAACTGCGGCGGGTTTTTTGTGTATTAAATGAATGGCAAGTAGGGATGCATGACTCACCGAAGGTCCTATGCTACTCACTTACCTGCGTGTTTTAATATACACGAACGTGAAACGCTGTACGCTTAATCTTTTTTTTTTTTTTTTTTTTTTGGTTAAATAGGCGGTTTACCCCTTCATATTTGAGCGAGCCTTTAGAAGTATTCGTACATGTGATAGTATACTATTAATACATGGTTGGGAGTGCGTTGGTGCGATAATGGCAACACAAAGGTTTTTATCGTGGTGTACTATACGCACGAGGCGCAAGCCGAGTGTGTTTGACACCACGATAAAAACCTGCGTGTTGCCAGATTGCACTACTGCACGAACTCACAACCATGTATTAATTGTTTTTTGAACGGGTCGGCAATATGATTATGAAGTCTATAAAAATGGTTACGAAACCCATAGAAACGCCAAGAGTCGCACAGTCATGGAGGCTGCCATTTGCTTTCCTGGATGACATGCGCGTTTCACTCACGTTAAGCGTTGGGTGATGGTGGATAGGTCCGTGAGACTGAGTTTAGCGAAACTTTCAAGCTTTGAAAATCCAAATTTCAGTGCTCTTTTCGTATTGTAAACTTTCATTTACGGTACTGCACTGCACCGATCCGACCGCGGTATCGCTATATACAGCTGTAATTTTGTTGATTTTTTTTTTTTGATTTGTTGACATTAGCGCGACGATCGATATCGCGATATCGATAGCGTATACGGTATAGCGTGTAAAAACATATAGCAAAGTCGAGTCGTATATTTTGCGCTACATAAATGTTTACATGTTTATGTTTACATGTTTACATGTTTACATGTGCATTAGACCCCTTTGCCGTATGCTATCAGTTTTTTGCACGGTCACGTGGTGTTATTTGACCAACCAGGATGGCTACATTCTTGAACCCGTTTTATAATAGTGTATGTAGTATAGTAATAGCAGAGTAAAGAAGCTGCACTTTAAATCCATGTTGTATTTTGTTCAAATTGCAGTGCTTTCTTCAAACAAATGTTGACACGTCATCAAGCTAAAAGCTTATATTGCATAAAAGAAAATTTCGGTCGCTCATGAAATATGTTACCTTTTTCCAGAAGAGGAACAAACCCTCCAGTAATATCGCTGTGTCGAAAATTGCGAATTTTTATCAGAGTACCAAGAGATTACAGGTTGATTAAATCATTTTGAGTATGAACGATTTGGGGTACGTTGCAGCCGAAATAGTAGTAGTAGTAGCCAGGGGCGGATCACGCAGGATTTAGTAGGGGGGCACACAAATATAGGTTTGTCAACTTTTGGAAAAGGTAGACCTGTATTTTTTTGGTTCCTTGCTCTCTCCTAATGCCTGTTTTCAATTAATGCACGGCATCAAGGTTAAAGGTTAAAGAGCGCAAAGGAATGTCATGGTTTCTCCATAATCTTTTGTTGGGTTACTACGAAGCGGAACAAACCGATCCAAAATATGATAATACCTTTTGGACTCAGTTTGAAATTTAGTTTGCATTTGGAGGGGCGACAGATACACATCAGGAGCTCTGAATACTATATTTAAGCGCACACCAGTGAAAGTTTTGAGAGTGCAGAATTAGATTTTTTTAAGAATTAGGCAGTTATCTATTACATATCCACACTGATCTACATGTATTCATGATTAAACTTCTTTTCTACGAAGACAATAAAAAGCAGATACACTCCAAGGGAGGAATATAGTTTTATATGACCCTGGATTTATCAATTTTATATGGACCAGGAAACTATTCGTCATTTCTTCATACAGCTCTGCTATTCACCGAAGTAAAACACAAACGCCTTCTCTATATATGCAGACACAGAACGCGGAATTTAAAGGCATGTTTGCCTTTTAGCTAAAACTATGTCCTTTGAAATAAACTAATTCTGGAACTTAGTTGAGTAAACGCAGAAATTGGACATTTTGATTTTTGACAAGACAATTTGAAAGTAAGTATACACTCATATTTTTGCTTCTTAAATTCTTGGATAGCATCTAGAACTAACGTGTTTAATGTAAGAATTGACGTATTTCCAACAGGGCTTCTGAATCATATAGTCATGACGCAGAAGAAAACATGCGAATCAAAATGTGCGGCTGACAAAAGTAAACTGGCAGCGATTGATATGAATATTCATACAAATTGAGTCAGCTATCACAACCTCGGATGGTGACGTTATAGGTCGGTCCCATACTTCATACATGTCTGTTAAAACCAAATCTTCAACAAACAAGAAGTACAGGGCGATTCCAATATATTAAAATAAATTGCAAGCTATCCGCATTCATATGCAAATGTAGGGTGCCGGCAGCAGAGGCGACGCAGCTGATTGGTGTATATAAGAAGACAACTGACGACGCTTAGTTTGAATATTCATGACATTGGAGTCGTCTTGCATGGAACAATTTCTAGATATTAAATTACAGAGGACCTTATGCACATTCATATGCAAATTGAAGGGTACAGTTGGTAGAGGTGTCGTGGTCTAGTGGATACGTCACCGGACTGTGGATCTCATGGTTTGTGGTTCGAGTCCCGCCGCGGCACTAATGTCCTTTGGCAAGACATTAATCTACATTTGCCACTCTCTACCCAGGTGTAGTAAATGGGTACCCGGTAGGAATTTATTCCTTGAAATGCTGTGAGCACCGAATTCGGTAGCCTAGCTACAGCCGGTGTAATAATACTTCGGCGCTTAGAAACATTTGTATTAAGCGCATTATAAATGCAATGTATTATTATTATTATTATTAGTTATGTACATGCGTGTTGATTGGACCGTTCCTCAACGCAAAGTGGGTCGACAAGCTGTGGCAACGCTCATGTTGACCTGGGAAAATAGTCTAACCGAATAGTAAACAACTGTGCATTTTTTATGTTCATCAATTCTGGATATAGGGCCACCTATAAATCGGGCCCTGAAGTCAGTATTGCCCTTTTTAAATATGTCCACCACATGGTATATTTTCTACATGGCTAGCTCAGGAACTCAAAAATTCGAACAAGTGCTTAAGATGTCCATGTTTTCAAATAAAGTTGCATTCCAATTATTTTGAAGCCACTGATATATTGTACAGCCCTGGAGAAAAGAAACCTTGTAATACCTGTCCAGCTCCTTTTAAAGGCGTATGTGGTTACATCAGCAATTGAACTTTAAAACTGATTTGTACTAGCTAACTCATAATGAGTGGATACCTGCTCCTTAAAACAATTATCCTATACAATAACTAACCATTCGGACAATTGCCCCCAGGTAATAAGCCAGTTCGGGGTTAGCGCATGGTACAAATGACCCCAAATATCCACAGATATTTTAGACATGGAGGGTCCCTTTATGTGCACTTCAGAAAAATAACTCTGGGAGTGATAGAGGTGCCTCATGAATAGCTCTTGTTTCCCCCTTTAAAAAGAATACTTCCACCTGGATATCATGGAATGCACCATTAGTGCATAATTGAATAATGATTACATGACATTCATGAGCACATATCGAATATTAGTTTCAGTGGGTTTTAGAATTTGGTACAGATGACCTTTATCTGCTCATGCTCAGATTGCATCTCCGAAGTGGCTTATTACCCATAGGACCCCCCCCCCCCCCGACAACTATTCCCAAAGGACCTGGACCCCCAAATGGATGGATACTTCAGATTAACTAACATAATGAAAATATCGTAGAGGGTAATTGTCCTGTGGATATTCTCCGGGGTAGGAAGGTTTTGAAACAATTGTTCGGACAGTAACTGTCTGTGGGATAACCATCCAGGAGGTTTTTCCTGATTGTATGGTTAAAGGAAATCTTGAGTTTTGGGAAAGGTGAAAAATAATTTGTGAGCTTTCTCATTGCGTTTATGTCAGTTTGGAAGAACATCATAATAGAAACACCCCCTGAAAAAATGATTACTATTCAAATGCTCTTATATATATAATATGACTAGAAATAACTAAAATGTTTCGGACGGAGCATTCATTCCACTTGTGTGTGTAGTCCAATATACCCAATTTCTGTGTGCAGGACATGGGCTTTTCATGGAGATTGGGTCAATTTCGTATCCATTTTGATGATTCTAAGACAACATAGTATAAAACAGTTCTTATGCAGACATGGTCAAGCTTTCCCAATTGCTTTGAGACAGTTTTCTTTCACAATGCAATTGCATGACCAGAACTCTACTTTATCTTTAAGTCATGTCCACTTTACTACAGGCAGTTTGTTTAGTTCTCAGTGGTGGAAAAAATTGCTATATTTGATGATAGCAGCTATGCCTTGTGGTAGGCACGCTGTCAATAAGGGATTGCATTTTTTCTCTTTCTTCACATCATATTATTCATGTAGCTAGAATCTTTTCTTTTTCGATAACTCCAATTTTCTATATAATTGTCTTTAATTTTTTATGTCACCTCAAATGTTCTCGATAGAATTATGACCATAGTGCTCAAACCAAGACAAGTAATACTTGAAAATTCATCCTCTCAGACATTTATAGTATATTATGTTGTCAAAAACACTTTCTCATAGGAAAATGGAGGTCCGCTTGCTATTCATAAGGACCGTTATTCATAGAATGCCTCTATTCACTTAACATGCGTTATGAATAGCGGTCCTTATGAATAGTAATTGAATAGTGGTCCTCATGAATAGAAGTAAGTCCTTAGGAATAGCGAGGTAATTTGTCTAAGGTTTGCTCGCTATTTAGAAGGACTCCTATTCATACAAAACCACTATTCATTTAGTCACGCGTTATGGAGAGCGGTCCTTGTGAATGGCGGTCCTTATGACTAGCGAGGTTACCCCGGAAAATTGGGGGGGGGGGGGGGGGATTGTCTGGGAAAATGTGTCGGGGAATATTTTCATTGTTGTAGTCATTCTGGGGTAACTGTCCTGGGGTAATTGTCAAAAAGATAATTGTAACGGGGAGTAGTAGTCCATTAATAATGAATTAGCTGTTGATAATCATAGTTCCATAGACCATGGATTTTAACGCTACCCGTCAATGCCCGTATGCCTCCAAACGTAGCTGGTATAATATTTCTTCCAGGGCTGTATATGAGTACAATGTTTCTAATTATGATCAGTAAAACATCATGGCCCTTATTCTGAACTCCGGTTTAAAGTAAACCGTGTTCTAAGTGTGGGTTAAACCCATTCTAAACCTGCCCTTTAGAAAATCACATTTTGAACTCCAGTTTAACTTTTACTCCAGTCTAGCATGTCTAGTGTGGTTTAACTTTGTATATATATATTTAGACTGCACTTGCTGTGTATGTCAGTTTAAATTAGAGCTCTAGCTTAACGCAGACTGGGGTTTAAGTTAAACAGGCGTTCGGAATACCGGCCTGAATATTTGAAATCAACAAAATACATAGCGCAGGTGCACATTATGATAAAATAACCCAAAAGATTTCGAGGTTCTATATGTAAGAAAATATTATTTTCAATTTTCGGTTTTATTTTTTTTGTCAAGGCAACGACTGTTCATTCAATCCGTCTTTTCATCAATTTTACTATTTATAATTGATGTGTCACTAACACCAGTACGGTGAATTTATAGATATTTGCAATTTAGCAAAGTGAGCGAGCTACCAAATTGGCCTACTTTAGTCTTCAATTATTTTTTTTTAGACATGCTCCTTTTTATAGTTCATACATAAGCTAACGGCTTTTATGTTTGAAGGGATTTCCAATAATAATTTTAAAGCATACTTAAAATAACGAATGGCGTTACACTCTATTGACCTTCATACGTGGCCAAATACTCCCGTTGATTCACTATTGAAGGTTACCTTCAACATCTAAACTTAGCAAGAGATGTTAACAGGAAAATATTTAAAAATCAATCATAATTTATGATGTTTTAATATCAATATACTTCAATTTACCCTGAAGATAACTCTTCACGTTGATTGAAAAGTTAGTTATTTTCTTCATACCTGAAAATGTGTGAGGTTGGCGAAATTCACCACTGCGCCTTTCCAAATATATATGCTAATGGTCCGCTCCGATACGATAGCAGATAAAATAGGATCAACTTGAGTTCTACAGGTTATCAGTATGAATGTATCCTCAGTTTAAGACATGAAATATCAAAAATGTCGTTTTTCCTTTGTTTGCGTGTAGTAGTATTAGTAGTAGTAGATTTTTCATATCAACAGCAGCAGCAGTATTAGTGTTTCCATCTCACTGAAATTCTCAGATCTAACTTCTGATAGTAAATTATCTTGGAATGATGACATTGACTTAAGCTGTACCAAAATATCTAATAATATAGGAATATTTATACAAACTCAAGTAATTCTCACCAACAATATTATTAATGATAGAGATCTACAATGCTTTAATACTACAATGTTGCTTGGGGATATTCAACTAACTATTCCGTGCCTACCTCATTCTGATTACAGAAAAAATGGCTATTAGATACTGGCTTTTCCCATGCCAGTATCCTTGTTCATACTAATCTATTATTTTCTCATTTGAAAATATTAAATGTAGACGATCTCTCCAATTTTAATTTAGCATTTTTTAGGTATTTTTGGTTTAACAACCCCCCCCCCCCCCTTTTAGTCTCTCTGGTAACTTTTGTATCAATGTAATCAACACGAAGTGCCCACTGTCATTTTAATGTTGACAAGAACAAATGCAGCAAAAAACTATCTTCTGCAGGGGGCCCCAAAATCTGGAAAAAGACACCTTTCACATATCAAATGAAGTCCTGATCTTAATGTTTTAAAAAGGAGGTTGGATCACTGATACCATATACTTATAATACTTAGTTTGTGTTATCAGGCTTTACTCTTACTGTTATACTGTATGATTTTTGCTTTGCTTTGGTTCTCTGTTCTTATTTATGTTTGTATATTTTTTTGGTATCATGTTGTTTATACACTTTTATTTATTTAAATTTTTTTTTTCTTCTGCATTTATATAGGTACCACATTTTTGGTAACATATTATATAAAATTAAATACAATTTGGCAATGAATCATAAATAAACAAGTATATGTAACAACCATTTTTCAAAAACAAACACGAAATGATAAATTGTCATATTATTGTAATTCATTAAATATAAAACCATTAGCGGAAGAAGGACTGCCATTATAAGAAATAGCTAAATAATCTTCCTTTTAACATTAGGAATTCCCAGTCAGTGCGCTCTTTTAAGATTAAGTTAAAAACCCACCTAGAAGCTTTTCAGTAGTTTCCTTTTAGTGTATATCACTTGTGTAATGAACTACTATGTAACAACAGGATTTAATTAATTCTGGGAGAGAAATTCCATTTTTTAGTGGCGGCACCAATATTCCTATGATGTCTCCTCATTCAGCACCACTTTACTGTTATTCGTCTACATTTTTTAAATTTTTAATCATTGAAATAAATTGAATGAATTGAAATTGAAGCTATCAATAGTAGTAGTAGTATAGGTCGTGGTGATACTGGCGATATGTATGGGGGTAGTAAGAGTGATTTTTGAAGTTGTTTTGGTGTGATAAATCACTAAACTAAACCTTGAAAATAATGTCACAAAAATGCTATGTATAGTCTTTCACTACTGCTAAATCCAACTGAATGATGGACTTTGTGTACTAAGAATCGGAAAAGACTAGAAGCAGTGGAAATGTGATGTCAGAGAAGGTTGTTGAGGGTACCATGTTTTAGTCCAGTAGATGTTTTTGAGACCTGGAAAAGTTGTTAAGTACAAGGTTTTTTTGTTGATTCGTATTCTAGATGGGTATTGAGGTAAATTCAGCTTGGTTGCCACCTTGGCAACCTTGAGCAATTTTTTTAATTAGCCTAATTAGCATAATCATCTAATTAGCATATATGCAATATATAATATGTTGCTAATCTTAACCCAGAAAGCCTGAAAATATAAATAATACAACTTTTCTAGGGGTTTCTATGACGAGGAATTCATTTATGACATCGGTTTTTATTTTTAAGTAATATAATTGTCGTGAATAGCATAATTAGCATAATTAGCTAATTAGCATATGTACAATATATGGACTTCTTTGCCATTGTTTATCCAGAAAACCTGAAAACATAAATAATTCAACTTTTCTAGGGTTTTCTATGACGAGGAATTCATTTATGACACCAGTTTTTATTTTTAAGTAATGCAATTGTCATAAATAGCATAATTAGCATAATTAGCTAATTAGCATAATTATGTACAATATATGGACTTCTTTGCCATTGTTTATCCAGAAAACCTGAAAACATAAATAATTCAACTTTTCTAGGTTTTTCTATGACGAGGAATTCATTTATGGCACCAGTTTTTATTTTTAAGTAATGCAATTGTCATAAATAGCATAATTAGCATAATTATGAACAATATATGGACTTCTTTGCCATTGTTTATCCAGAAAACATAAATAATTCAATTTTTCTAGGGTTTTCTATGACGAGGAATTCATGTATGATACCATTTTTTATTTTTAAGTAATGCAATTGTCGTAAATAGCATAATTAGCATAATGAACTAATTAGCATATGTGCAATATATGGACGACACCAGTTTTCCTTATTAAGTAATGCAATTGTCGTAAATGGCATTAATATCATATGTGCAATATGTAAACTTCTTTGTCATTATCTAGAAAGCCTAAAAATGGTGCAATGCAACATTTTAAAACAGTTTTTAAAGACAACAAATTAGTTTATGAGAAGATGTTCCATGTAAATGTAGTATAATTAGCCTAATTAACATACAAGTTGTAATAAATGAATTTTCATATTTGCATTTATTGATATAGTTAATCCAGAAAATTCTGGGATGACAGATTTAATGTGTTTACATTTTTATAATGACCAATATTTACCTCAGAGGGCAACCATGTTCAATGTGGCAAAGGATTGGAACTTTGTAAATTCATTCCCTACGCATAATTATGAGTAGAAGCACTATACCTTAGACTGCCATGTACTATGCCCAGACAATACACGTATACCATAAATTCTCTTAATTCTGTCCCAAACACCAATAAACTCAAAGAAGAAAAAGAACGAAAGAACAAAATTCTAAATATACTTTACCATCATTACCATCTTTCAGTCGACCCAAACATTTTCTTTATATATTTAATAACTTACTGGTCTCTGTCATGACTGTTCATTCTCTTATCACTGGTACAGTGGGAAATTACAAATGAATACCTACGTATTCTGTCCTGTCAGAGAGAAATTCAAGAGGCCACTAGGCAATTGCCTGATTAATATGCTAATTATGCTAATAAGGGTAATTATTATTCGTGTCAACATGGTTGGTCATAATAAAAATGTATACACATTAAATCTGTCATCCCAGAATTTTCTGGATTAACTATATCAATAAATGCAAATATGCGAATTTACTTATTATGTTAATTGGGCTACTTATACTACATCTGCATGGAATATCTTTTCACTAACTAATTTGTTGTCTTTAAAAGGTGTTTTCAGGCTTTCTAGATAAACAATGACAAATAAGTCTACATGTTGCTCCTATATAGCGCATTTGATACCATAGATCAGTCTTGCTTTTTTTTATTGGAAACGCTGAAGATCTGCTTTGACATTGATGATGCTCTCAGATGGATTGAGTCATATTTGACAGATAGACATCAAAAGATCAAGATTGATGATGCTGTCTCTGATTCTTTTCTAGAGCCCTTCGGGGTCCCACAAGGTTCTTGGTTGGGCCCTCTGTTATTTTACTCTGTACACAGGTAATCTCTTTACCAAGTTCAACAATAAGTTTCCTGGAGTATTTTTCTAGGGTTTTCTATGACGAGGAATTCATTTATGATACCATTTTTTATTTTTAAGTAATGCAATTGTCGTAAATAGCATAATTAGCATAATGAACTAATTAGCATATGTGCAATATATGGACGACACCAGTTTTTCTTATTAAGTAATGCAATTGTCGTAAATGGCATTATTAGCATATGTGCAATATGTAAACTTCTTTGTCATTATCTAGAAAGCCTAAAAATGGTGCAATGCAACATTTTAAAACAGTTTTTAAAGACAACAAATTAGTTTATGAGAAGATGTTCCATGTAAATGTAGTATAATTAGCCTAATTAACATACAGGTTGTAATAAATGAATTTTCATATTTGCATTTATTGATATAGTTAATCCAGAAAATTCTGGGATGACAGATTTAATGTGTTTACATTTTTATAATGACCAATATTTACCTCAGAGGGCAACCATGTTCAATGTGGCAAAGGATTGGAACTTTGTAAATTCATTCCCTACGCATAATTATGAGTAGAAGCACTATACCTTAGACTGCCATGTACTATGCCCAGACAATACACGTATACCATAAATTCTCTTAATTCTGTCCCAAACACCAATAAACTCAAAGAAGAAAAAGAACGAAAGAACAAAATTCTAAATATACTTTACCATCATTACCATCTTTCAGTCGACCCAAACATTTTCTTTATATATTTAATAACTTACTGGTCTCTGTCATGACTGTTCATTCTCTTATCACTGGTACAGTGGGAAATTACAAATGAATACCTACGTATTCTGTCCTGTCAGAGAGAAATTCAAGAGGCCACTAGGCAATTGCCTGATTAATATGCTAATTATGCTAATAAGGGTAATTATTATTCGTGTCAACATGGTTGGTCATAATAAAAATGTATACACATTAAATCTGTCATCCCAGAATTTTCTGGATTAACTATATCAATAAATGCAAATATGCGAATTTACTTATTATGTTAATTGGGCTACTTATACTACATCTGCATGGAATATCTTTTCACTAACTAATTTGTTGTCTTTAAAAGGTGTTTTCAGGCTTTCTAGATAAACAATGACAAATAAGTCTACATGTTGCTCCTATATAGCGCATTTGATACCATAGATCAGTCTTGTTTTTTTTTTATTGGAAACGCTGAAGATCTGCTTTGACATTGATGATGCTCTCAGATGGATTGAGTCATATTTGACAGATAGACTTCAAAAGATCAAGATTGATGATGCTGTCTCTGATTCTTTTCTAGAGCCCTTCAGGGTCCCACAAGGTTCTTGGTTGGGCCCTCTGTTATTTACTCTGTACACAGGTAATCTCTTTACCAAGGTCAACAATAAGTTTCCTGGAGTATAATGCCACTGCTACGCCGTTGACAGACAGATTTACTTGTCATTTAGACCCTATGTATATGCTTAAGAGCAAAGCGTCTCGCTCATAGAAGCATGTGTCAGTTATATACGTGAATGGATGCTGCAAAACAAACTCATGCTAAACGACAGTAAAACTGAATTGTTGCTCGTTGGCACATCTAATCGGGTATCCAAACTTAATTTCGATTGGATATTTGTTGGAAGTTCTGTCATAAAACCATCCTTGAATGCTAGAAATCTGGTAGTGCATTTTGACAGTTATTTGAATATGGAAGCACACATTACCAATGTATGTATATCATCATATTGCATTTTATATAATATCAGACATATTAGAAAATACATTGATCAGGATAGTATGAAAACAACTGCTCATGCATGCATCACTACTCTAGTAAGTTAGATCATTGTAATGGGTTATTGTATGGACTCCCTGACTCTCAAATAGGACGACTGCAGCGGGTTCAAAACCTTTGTTCAAGACTAATTTGTGGATACTCCAAAATTCTCAAGGATCACCCCTGTTTTGAGAGATCTGCACTGGCTACCAGTGTGACAAAGAATATCTTTTAAAGTCATGTTGATTGTCTATAAAGCTCTAATTGGTCAAGCCCCTAAATATATTGTAGATCTGTTACAACTCAAAGCTTGCAAACATACCCTCACCCTGCACAGTTCTCGAGATACTTTAATACTGCCAACCCCATCATATAAAACAAAAATAACCTTAGGAGATCAAGCATTTGTCTGCACAGCCCCCAAATTGTGGAACAACTTACCATTAGAAATCAGGAAATCCCCAACTGTAAATACTTTCAGATAAAAATTAAAAACTCTTTTCTTTTAATTACTCCTCGTACATGTAGTTATAAGTACATCAGGAGCTCAGCAGCACAGTAGAATATACTGGGCGTTAAAAAAAAAGGAAAACCAACTTTGAAAATTATACGAGTGGACTAAATATTTACCGGAGTTTAATTTCATATCATATGAAAGAGTAATTAATTTGCTTTCCAATGGTAACTTGTTTAGGTTTCCACAGTCAAGCATCAGTGAACACCATTGTCTTCAAAATTCCAGTTGGTTCACTTTCTTGTAAAACGCAATAGGCATGGATTGGGTTGAATGGCTTTGTCAGCTAGCTTGGTAGCTCTTTATTTGTTTATGGCCATCCGTTAGTAAGCAAATCTCATAATGATTAATTTTACGCCTTAACAAAGGGTCTTATGAACTTCGCAAAGCACGGAACGAGTTGTTAGTCATAACCTTAAGACCAAGAGGAAGTGAGATCTTCCGAGAACACAGAAAACATCTTCGTTTGTCTTGAGTGCTGCAGGGGTCTCCGTCAATTTTCAACTAAAGTTGAATATTTTGAAAATCAGCAAAGTGAAATCTTCGACCACACGCATGAGTTTTGGATTTTCCTTTTTTTATACTCTTTGTTTTTGATTTGCAATTCTTAGTGATATTGCAATCCTTTTGGTTCGCACTGGTTTATTCACCGAGACTGTCTTCTTTGCAAAATGATTTCTATCTGAAAAGGGTTTTATAAAGCAAAAATCCTGAATCACGGGTGAATAACATCTCATTTACACAAATTTGAAAAAGAAAAATATGCACAATGGGGATTGGAGCAACCAGGCCATTTCACAAAAGGCATCTCCTTAACATCATGCCTATTGTGTTTTACAAGAAAGTGAACCAACTAGATTTTTGCACAAAATGTTGAAGACAATGGTGTTCAATGATGCATGACCCTGGAAACCTCAACAACTTACCATTGGAAATATGAATTACTCTTTCATATGGTATGGATTTCATTGTTGGTAAACATATAGTTCATTTACAGGAGTTTTGCAAAGTTGGGTTTCCTTTTTTTGAAACGCCCAGTATATACATAATTTCTGTACTTTATGAATTATTATTATCATATTATTATTGTTGCATATATGCTAATTATGCTAATTACGTCAATTGCATTACTTAGAAATGAAATAAAAAATGGTGTTATAAATGAATTCCTCATCATAGAAAACCCTAGAAAAGTTGTATTATTCATGTTTTCGACTTCTGGATAAACAATGGCAAAGAATTCCATATATTGCACATATGCTAATTAGCTCATTATTAGCTCATTATGCTTATTATGCTAATTACGTCAATAAAATTGCGTTACTTGAAATTAAAAACTGGTGTCATAAATGAATTCCTCGTCACAGAAAACTCTAGAAAAGTTGTATTATTTATGTTTTCAGGCTTTCTGGATAAACAATGGCAAAGAGTTCCATATATTATTGTACATATGCTAATTAGCTTATTATGCTTATTATGCTTATTACGTCAATTGCGTTACTTGAAATTAAAAACTGGTGTCATAAATGAATTCCTCGTCACAGAAAACTCTAGAAAAGTTGTATTATTTATGTTTTCAGGCTTTCTGGATAAACAATGACAAAGAATTCCATATATTGCACATATGCTAATTAGCTCATTATGCTAATTATGCTATTTATGTCAATTGCATTACTTAAAAATAAAAGCTAATTAGATGATTATGCTAATTAGGCTAAAATTAGGCTAAAAATTGCTCAAGTTTACCAAGGTGGCAACGAAGCTGAATTTACTTCAATATCCATCTAGGACACAAATCAACAAAAAAACCTTGTACTTAAAGATCCATCAAAATAAATATTGGCTTAATACATATTATTGCATAGATGGCATAAATTAAACAAGGTTATCCAAATTCAACGCTTGGAAACATTTGAATTAATGATTATTATCAATTATAAAACGGTAAAATACAGCCCCCGATATAGCAGCTGAAGAGCTCCTTGAACGCTGCTGAGATGTGTGACGACACACGAAGGACCAGTCCTGTCTAAGCAGACGATGTCCCATAACATCTTACACATTTTTCAGTGCCTGTTTTGTCATCTCCTCTTCACTTATTTCTCTTACTTGACTAGCGTCAGTCTTAATGTTAGTCTGTTGCCTCACTCTTAACCTCGTGTATGGTATTATTTTGATGAAAAATGCAGCGTTAAAAAAATAAAGGAATCAGTCAACTTGTAAACAAAATAAGACGCCATTGTATTTTCAGCTGCTTGCAAGCAGGCGCACGCCCCTTGACCCCCCCCCCCCCCCCCATGGGTCCGCGCCTGCTTTAAGTTCAGTTTCGATTGGCTTATCTCGAAAGGGTGCGGTGCGAAGCGACGCTGTGGGGAGCGTTCAACGCACCCTTTCGAGAAAAGCCCCCACCCCCCCCCGCTTGTCTCGAAAGGGTGCGTTGAGAACGGAGTGGCGCGTTAACGCACCCTTTCGAGACATGCGGGGGGGGGGGGCTTTTCTCGAAAGGGTGCGTTAACTAGTCTTTCACATCAGTCGTTTATAATAAAATTAAAATAACGAAATATCATCTATTTTCGAACTGAACGTGGAATTTAGCTTGCATGTGTTTAAAATGATATAATCAAAAAGATATTTTTTTGAAAAGTCTTTTCAAAGATTAGCATTCATTATTTCCCAGAGATCATTGAAGAAGTTAGACCACTGAGAGAGTTCATTGGGTTTTTATAGACGAATTGGTTCGTCACGTGATATCTCAACTCTCCAGACGGAAGTAGCCAGCTAGCCGAGATCAAGGGGGGGGGGGGGGGGGGGGCTCCCCTAGTCAGAGAGGAACTTGAAATAGCCCAGTACAGTAAGGAGTAAGTCGTCATTGAAATTTCTCAGTATATCTAGGCTTCTTTGATGGATTAATTCAACATGGAACTTTTATTATTATTAGGTGTTCTGTCGTAATCGACAGATCTCCTCTTAATTTCGGCAGAATCTTCTTTATTATTATTATTATTATTATTATTATTATTCTTGGGGGCCATAATCTAGACATCTAGAAGTTCACGCTGAGTTTATTAATCACAAAAACATACATGAATTCAGCAGAGATTGGCCCCTTAAGCATTTTCATGGGAATATTTTATTGCAGTAATGCTGAGATAAGGTAAAGAAACATCACTGGAAAGACATTTTAGCATACAAATATTGAAGAACAAAAATAAGATTGTGAAATGTTTTGTTCACAAGAGACAGGCAACATATTTATCAGAGGTCAAATACTCAATCTCACCTAAATCATTTGGGTGAGTTGGTTCTCAGTTGTTTAATTTGGTAAAATAGACTCCCTTTGTTTAAAAATGTGTAGAATGGGAGGCCAGTTGTCAATATATTACAGAGCTGAGTGATCAGTTGCACTCTTCATTCATCTTTAACTTTGACAATTTATTTTTTACACAACAAAGTCTTTGCAATCAATATTAGATTCCTCAGAATCAAACATAACATGCTGTTCCATTCCTCTCAGAACATTTTGCTCGAGTTTAAAATTATTATATAGTGGCCATTTGGGGAGGGGGGCAGATTTAATGGAATATTTCTTTATAAAAAAGAAAAAAATATATTGATTTTGTTTATCTCAAGATGCATGAAAGTTCAGAGTTCAGAGAGACAGGGCAAGAGGGGGGGGGGGGGGTTTGAGAGCGATTGATTTTAATTTACCTTGGAAATAGCTCTTCAGATTGATTGAAAAGTCGTTTTCAATATTTTTTGTTTCATGCTTGACAATTTTTAAGGGGGGGGGTGCCCCTTGCTTCACTCCAAATACGCTAGCTGTCCTCTCCGATAGGATCGTACATAAAAATACGATTCAATATTAACTACTTGAGCTCTACCAGTTATCAATATAAATCAATACCATGACACCTATATACAGCCTTGGAAAAAATTATTAGACCAAGAATGGTTACTGATAGTGTTATTTTTGTGGTGAGAAGGGAATAAAAAATCATAAAACCAAGGTATAATTGCTGAAATTTGGTATCAATTCAATGAAATAAAAAGAAAAATCATTTTTTATAATTTTGTTTGCATATTATAGAACTCTCTTTACACAAGCTTGGTCTAATATTTTTCCAGAGCTCTATATCCTAAGTTCAAGGCATGGGATATCACGATTGCGCAGTGTCAATTTCATTATCTCACAACTGACGTTCTTTCAATCCGCCGTCGATGTCGTTATCTACTTTTAAACCATTGCTATGACGTCAATCTATTCAATAAAGTGTAGATTATTTTTACGAATGTACGCAATGGTTTAAATCAGAGAATAGCCTTGGAAGTGTAGATTCGCCACTCCCAATCTACTCGGTTACGCCTCGTATATTCGGAACTACGAATCTACACTTTCTCGGCTATTCTCCTTAATATCTTCCTTTGTTTGAACAGTCATATGTTTGACCGTGTATTTAAATTTGCATTCCTATGCCATGTTATAAAGACCGCCCTGCAACGATAACAACTAAACTCTGTACTTTTATCATTCATTCAAATCGGAATTGCCGTCCATAATAGGTATTATGTTCGTATTGCCATCATGCATCTTCTCAACGAAAATGAAATAAGAGCAACATGAGGTTAGCGAAGAGATATAATTTGTACTACCGTACCGTCAGTCCCCTAAGCTCCTGCACACAAGTTACCAAGGAGACAACGTTCTTTCATATTCTTGATTTCTTTTTATGCTTAGTAATATAACTATTACAGTTCTTTCAATACATAATATTTGGAATCAATAACTCCGCCAAGTCAAGGGCTTTTACAGTTCAACAATAGATGGAAGGCATTGTAAGCAAGAGATATGTCAACTTGTGTAGTGCTGTATTCATGAGGTAGGCACAACTGCTTTTAACGGGAGAACTGATATTTGGGTCTCAGTTTAGGTAGAGTATTAAGCTAGGCGGTGTAGTATGTTGTATCTATCAAACGATGTTTGAAGAGAGCTAAACCCCTTGGCACAGTATCAGTTAAAGGTTGAAACGCACAAAAAGAATTTCACGGTCGCTTCGTCATTAAACACGATACCTTTTATAGGGTTCCCTCCAGAAGAGGAACAAACCATCCCATATCATTGCAGTTTTGTAGACGTACGTTGATTGGACAGCTACTCAACACAGCCTAAGCTTAACCTGCAGCAACGGCCATGTAGACCTGGGAAATAGTCCAGCGGAATAGTGAAATAATTGTGCATCCTTTTCACAAAAACATGAAATTTGGCATATACATCATTTACATAGAGTTTTGATGGTAATTAATTCTGGATATGGGGCCACCTATAATTCGGGGTCCGAGGTTTATTGTGCCCTCTTTTCAAACAAAATATCAATTTCCTACATAATTTGTCAAATCTTGAATGAATAAAATCGAGTTTTGATATACGTTAAGACTTAAAAACACTTTCGGGATTCAAAGTTCTGGGAAGTGTTTAGGTTCGATGTTTTTAAATAAATGGTAATTCCGTCTATTTACGTATTATGAAGTCACCGAGTTAATATACAGCCATGGAAAAAAATTATTAGACCAAGAATGGTTACTGAAAGTGTTATATATTTGTGGTTAGAAGGAAATAAAATATAAAAGCCAGGCACAATTGCTGGAATTTGTTATCCATTCAATGAAATACGAAGACAAATCATTTGCATTAGTTTGAATGCATATTATAGTACCTTTATTACAGAAGCTTTGTCTAATAATTTTTCCAGGGCTGTATATCAATAAAATGCCTGCTATTGTATATTTATCTTTTTGCACATATTTATATTTGGGGCCCTTTTTGTAATTATGAGCACCTACACTCTTCATTTTGTTGATTTCCGACACATAATATTGTACTGGTCCCAATTACAAAATTATTAGTGAATAACTCGTTACCAAAAGAAAATAAGATATTCGAATTCGAACAATGCAGCTAACAAGTCACATGTCATTGATATTAGTATTATTTCAGGTTTGGCCTTAGCGAGATTTCAAAGTAAATTAAGCGTTCGTTAGTCTATCGGTAACGTCAGCGCCTCTCAATCAGCGGAACCTGGTTCGAGGCTCGCCACGGTCACATTTTTTCGCTTCTTAGAGGCGTTGTTCATTCAGTCGAGAGATCCGCTATTGTGCCTACAAAAGGAGTTTGTACGAGCTCTTCGATTATTTTAGCGTGCCCGGATCATATCCGGGTCGCTATACACACCCTTCCTTGACTTTTGTATTTTCTTGTATTCTCTCATTCCTGCGTTGTGATCCGATGAGTGCAGGTCGAAAAGCTTCGTCACTATGAATTTGTTAAATGTTATCTTTAAATTAATTATAATTGTATATACAGTTAACAACAAAATTATTCATACCCCTTGGAAAATTATAGTTTTTGCATTTTTCCTAAAAATGAATGGTTAAATGAAGTTACTTGCACATCACTTGAATACATTTAGTTATCATCTGCAAATGAATGCCGTTTCCGGTTTCACCTCATTTGCATAACAATAGAAAAGGTGACTTATCCAAACTGGGCGATGTTCAAAATTATTCATACCCTTGGTGATTTATTGACTTTGTCAATCAATATGAATCCGATCCTTGTGATTAATGCTTGTAATTCACTTTATTTTAATACACCGTCACAAGGCTTCCGGAGGGGTCTCTGCTGGGATATCAGGCCAGTACCTGTTCTCCAATGGCTCAATCTCCTTGAGGATGTGTCCACACATGCCTTCACCTGACCTTCAGGGAGTTCATTAGATTTCGTGTCCTACAGGTGATGCAGTTATCGACTTCATGATGACAGGACTATGATATTGAAATTTTCGGTCATTTATTCCATGCATTTTAATGAAAATTCTGTATCTACTTATGAAGCAAAGCACCATTCCTGAAGAGCTCTTCCCTTTTGCACTGCCTGTGGGAGGGTTCACCTTTATTCATTGGCCCCATTCTTAATCAGAGTGCTCAGGAAGGCCATGTTAGTGATATTAAAGTCATTGCATGACTCTAACGTCAGGTCACCATGAATAACAGTATGTAACCTTTGAGTACCATACACATCCCACATTGACTGTTACTGTATATCAATCTTCATATGGTATATTCTTTGTATCTTTGGTATGAAAGCTACAATCCTTGATATCAAAATGAATGTAAACCAAATTTATACCATATGCCCTCCATGTTACCAGCTGCAGTGCACAAAATGCTACCACTTTGACAGTGCACTGGAAAATAAAGATCAGTATTTTAAGCTTCACTTGAGTACCCACTTGCAGGTGTCCATATCAAAAATGTGTCAATCAGTGTAACTGAATAAACTGATAAAATTGGCACCATCCAACCTTTAGACAACTACCATGGCCTCCCTAAACATTCTTAATAATAATGGAACAAAAATATCAGGAAATACCTTCCCTTGACAGTGCAACAGTGAATACCTCTAGGGAAGTCTCTCCAGGAAGAGTGCTTTGTTTCAACTTAGATACAGAATTGTCATTAAAATGTAAGGAATATTAACGAAAATATCAATATCATAGTCCTATCCTCATGACGTCTAAAACTACACCACCTGCAAACACAAAATCTGCCTTAAATCCATCGAATCCCCTGAAGACCAGGTGATGGCATGTGTGGACAACATCCTCAAGGAGATTGGGCCATTGGAGACCAGGTATTGGCCTGCTATCTCAGTAGAGACCTCAAGAAGCATTGTGACAGTGTGAAGAAAGTGTTACGAGCATTAATCACAAGGATTGGATTCATACTGATTGACAAAGTCAATAGATCACCAAGGGTATGAATAATTTTGAACATCACCCAGTTTGGATAATTCACCTTTTCTATTGTTATGCAAATGAGGTGAAACCAGAAACAGCATTCATTTGCAGATGATAACTAAATGTATTCAAGTGATGTGCAATTAAATTCAGTTAACCATTCATTTTTAGGAAAAATGCAAAGAACTAGAATTTTCCAAGGGGTATGAAAAATTTTGTTGTTAACTGTACATGTATTACCGCTCTAAAGCTAAAATCACACATACATCGCTAGGAATGTACACTAAAGTAATACGGCCGTTATGGGTTAATCATATGTGCGTATTAAACTTAAGTGAAGTAAGTGAAGTTTTATGATCTAAACACATTTTATTTACTTTTTGTTCCGATGTTTTTGTTCATGTTACGTTTCTAATGGGTTATGTGTTTAATAATGTTGAAAGATATACTCATTCAGAAAATTCGGATCGATACAAAATGTCAAATTCGTCTTATTTGAAATATCCAAGCTAAGGTCTTCTTCAAGTAGTTTACATAGCGTGGGGGGGGGGGGGGGGCGGGCAGTACGACGGCTGTTCATTTAATCTTTCTTTTGATGAACTGTAAATTATGACTTTGGTTGACCTTTACTATTCATATCAATTGCAGTTTCATTAAGATCAGTACAGTGAAATTATTTTCTTTTGGAGCGAATAGAGCGAGCAACAAAATTGGCCTACTTTCGTTTTGATTGAAATGTTTGAGATGTGTTCTTTTTTTTTATAATTCTTGTATATAAGTCTTGGTTATTTACAAACAATATATCAATAACATCAAACGCTTTAGTGAAGTCTATCAACATTATTGCTCCAGTTTCTTTCTTTTTCAACATATAATCAATAACATCTTCTGTCAGTCGAACATTGTGAGCTGCTAAGCGACCTTGAATGTAACCACTTTGATTCGGGTCAATTATTTGATTAATAACCTTTTGTAACCTGCGTGCCAACACAGCTGCTATGATTTTGTAATCACTGTTTAGGAGTGTTACAGGCCTCCAGTTTTTCAGATTTAAACGATCTCCCTTCTTGTATATTAATGTGATGAGACCTTTTCTTTAGGTGTTTGACATGATGTCATTGTCATAACACTCATTCAAAGCGTTCACCAGAATATAATTAAGATCAGCCCAGAACATCTGATAGAATTCAATGGGGATTCCATCACAACCGGGAGCCCTGTTTTTCTGCATAGAGAAAATGGCATGTTTACACTCTGCGATTGTCAACGAACCTTCGCATGAATTTCTATCATCACTATTTAGAAGTGGTATATTTTGCGAATAAATATAGTCCTTCATAAGTTCATGATTTAAGTTTTCCTTGGTGTATAATGCACTATAAAATTTCACAGTTTCTTTTAAGATGTCATTTTCTTTGTCAATTATACCTTTCCCATTTATTGATGTTATTTAGGTTATTCCCTTTCGAGAAGCATTTCTTTTTTCCAAACGTAGGAAATATTTAGTGCTTCTTTCCCCTTCTTCCATCCATTTTGCTCTAGCACGAACACCTGCACCTTTTGATTCAAATCTATAAATACTTTCTAGTTCTTCTTTTACTAATCTATAATTCATTTCTGATTCAATGTCACTTTTATTCCTGTCAATCAGTTTAGCTAGAGTCTCTAATCTTTCTTGTAATAATTCTTTCTTCTTCTTCTTAACCATTTTCTTTCTACAAAATTTTTGCGTGAACTCACGTACCATTATTTTCAATAGTTCCCACTTTTCAGAGGGAGTAAGATCTTTTCCTTGTACCCTGTTTATGATATTACGAACATTATTTCGATATCCTAATCATTTAGAATACTAGTGTTCATTTTCCAGTAACCTGGACCAGTTTTATTATCTTTTGTTCTAACTTTGAGTGATATCGCATTATGGTCGGCGCGTATTGCCGGTCTAATATCTGATTTTATTACTCTAACTTGAACGTTCTTTTTTACTAGCCAATAGTCTAATATTGAAGCAATTTTTAGGGAGTGGTTTCTCCAAGTAAACTGTCTACAAAGAGGGTTTGTTTTTCTCCAAATATCACATAGTAAATATCGTCTTAAGAATTTGCAAAAATTTCGCGGTTTTTTATAAAATTTACTACAGGTACCTTGAACATCATAATGTACATTTACTACACAGTTCCAATCCCCACCTAATATCAGATGAGAATCTTTATGATTTACAGCGCTTCTTATGAGACTGAGTTGTAAGTTCCTATAGAATCTTTCTTTATATTTTTTTGTGTGGGTGCATATACATTTACAAGAGTATGCTGTATGGTATTAATATTTACTTTCAAAAGCAACATTCTACCATCATTATTCTGCTTTACATCAATAACATCTAAATCGAATTTTTGATCAAAGAGAATTGCGACTCCTGACGAGTGATTTGACCCGTGAGAAAAATAACATGGTCCACGCCATTCATTCCTTATCAAGTTTTCTATGTCTGATGTCCAATACGTTTCTTGGATGAAAATTGCATCGGCTTTTTGACATCGAAACCATCGAAATATTTGTCTTCTTTTTTCTTTATTTCTAAGCCCGCGGGCATTTAGGCTGATAAAATGACAAACTGACATTTTATAGAAGAGAAAGAAGGTGTGTTACAAAGCAATCAAGGCATAAACAGAGCCTTCATTTCTTCTTCGATTGTTTTTTGATACTTCGCTGTTTCCTTTTCTGAATGTTGACGTTTCCAGATCTTAGACGAGATCTGGCAAATTCAGGGGACTCAGCAGAGATGTCAGAGAATTGCGAACCATCAGTATTGCGCGAGCTTCTCACCGCTGTATCGCTATAAGAAGCTCCAAGGCTGGGTTCCTGCAGTGAAGGAGTGCTGTTGCTGGGCGTGAGCGTGCTAGAAGCATCGTGTTGCGAGGTGTGTGTAGCGGTGACGAATCGCGTAATCTTAGCCTGCGAAATCCTCTGCGTGTCGCTAGAAACTCGATCGCTAGTACAGATAGGTATAGGAGGTTCGCTCTCGTCGTCTCCATCGTTGCTAGAAATATCGCTCGAGGAATGCGACCTGGACGGGGGAACCGCGCTTTGCGTAGTCATGGTAGCTGCTGCTCGTTCTTGCTGCAGGAATTGCGTAAACATACTCTGTTGAGAAGTAGCAGAAACTTCGCGAGGTCTAAAAGGGACCGTTGTTATGCCGGAGGTGGCCCCTTGCGTCTCAGCTCCATCATTGGGATCATCGGTAGAGACATCGCGTTGAGCTGCTGTAGGGGCTAGGTTGGAGTGGCTCATGGTAGTTGTGCAGTCTCTCTGGTAGTGTCCTGGGCCACCACAAGAACGACAAATCACCTCACTCTTACACATGGAGCGATGATGTCCTTTGACTAAACAGCTCAGAGCATACGATGTTCGGATTTTCGTCAGCGGTTTGATTGGGGTGGAAAACTCTACCTTTGAAAGCGCCAAACGAGGCAAACCTTGGGATGGGCTGGGAAGCTTTTTCAATGTACAAAAAATCTATCTCCTGTGAGGCATTCCGTGAGTTTACCATCAACTCGTAGACGTTGTAGTATTATCTTACCCGACACTTTCAATTTTCTCGCTTGAAAGAAATTCAGGATGGTAGCGTCGTGGACTGACAAGGGTATGTCCTTAATCAATACCTTGACTAGGTTTTCATTGTTAGCTGGAAGGAAGGGGATTTGATCGAACACAGTGACACAAGAGTTGCGAATGTTAAGGCCTTTCGAAATGAGGTCTATTCTACTTTTTTGGTCAGACAGATATAGCCTCCAAAGACCCCAATCTTCTGGATACCCCTGACTTTGAAACAACATTCTCTTTCGACATGGGTATGTCTCGGTGTTAAAAAAAAACAGGCTTACCTGCTAGTTCGTTGACGTCAGTGTGCTGTTCATGCATGCCTGATTTCGTGGCGCTAGCGTATGTACCTTGTGCAATGTCCGTGCATGCTGGCCGCCATTTTACTAACGATTTGAAGGTTCAAAAAGCAGGTAGAAAATGACGTTTGCTGTTGGGTTTTTCCTCCACAAAAAGGTCTCACAGTTCTATGATTGTAAATGAAGATTCTGTAATCCTTAAAAAAGGAAATTATAGTTTCATGAAGTCGTGACTATCACTATTACCGAGAAAGGGCGCCCTCTCACAGCTTTTTTAAAGGTCTTTATGGATGCTGACTGTCTAATGGTCAAGGGGAGATTATTCCATAGCCTCGATGCAGTAACTGTGAAAGTTATATCACCTGACAAATTTCGGGTCATTGGGTAGCTGAGCTGAAGGTTATGATTTGAGGACCTGAGATTTCTTCTAGGTGTATATATACAGTTAAGCATTCAGATATGTACCCTGGAGCCTGGTTATTGAGAGATTTATAAACATAAAGAACTAATTTGAAGATGATACGTTTTTTGAATGGGCAGCCAGTGAAGGGAACGAAGTAAAGATTGGGAAGAATGAATTCTGCCAACCTCAAAAACAAAACGTGCAGCCCAATTCTGCAGACGCTATAGACGGTTTACATGAGATTTTGGTATAGAAGAAAAGAAGCCCATTGCAATAGTCTAGTCTGGAAAGAATAAGTGACCTTACAGCATGATGACAAGTAGTTTGATCAATAAATTTACGAATCCTAGATATGTTCCTCAAATGAAAAATCACACTGCGGCAAACATTGTTAATGTGTGTTGACATAGTCATGTTAACATCCAAAAAGACACCCAGATTCCTTATTGAATCCGATGGATGTATAGAAACTTCACCAACTGACAGTGTTAAATCTGACATTTTTTTGTAATTGTATGGTGAAGCATCAGTTTTACTATCATTGGGTTTTAACTTATTTGCTGCCAGTTCTTTATATCTGATATACAAGATTGTAGTGAAAACATGGCCTTATCCAGTTCCCCAGGAATTTTAGGATCAAATGCTACATACAACTGAATGTCATCAGCATAAACATGATACGAAACATTATGGTACCGGGCGATGTCGCCAACTGGGAGAATATAAACTGTGAAACCAGTGGGACCTACAACTGAGCCCTGGGGTAAACCAAACCTAGAAATGGTTGGATCTGAAAGTTCCCCATCTATGTCGACCTGTGCTGACCAGCCATCAAGATAAGACTGAAACCAATTCAACGCAGTTCCCCTAACAGCAATTCTATTTGACAAACGACACATACAAATGTTGTGGTCAATCGTATCGAAGGCTGCAGATAAATCTACAAGTACCACAAGAACTACTTTGTTTGAGTTCAATGAAAACATAATATCGTTTTTAACCTTAATCAATGCAGATTCAGTACCATGTTTGGGTCTATATGCAGACTGGTGTGGATCAGCAAGATTATTAATCTCCATAATGTTCCACCAGTCTTGAGCAAGCAATTTTCTCGATAAGTTTACCAACAACCGATAAATTGGATACAGGCCTATAATTATTCAAATTGTTTTTATCTAAAGATGAATTTTTCAAAAGAGGTCTTATGAATGCATAGTGAGCAAATATTAAATATTAAATATTAACTACTAGAGCTCTACCAGTTTATAGGATAAACAACAAGACGACAACTGGGTCAAAACGAAGGCAAATATTAAACAGTCATTGCTTGAAGAACAAACTGAGTTTTGGAGACAAAGGGTAGCACCATTAGTATTTCAAGGTGGTTTCCTTTAATTAATTGCACTGGAACAGAGTGATCTTACATGCAGATCGAATATTTACGATTTACCTAAGAATGTTTTAAGTTTCATTACACGTGCCGCAACTAATGCCCTCCCAACAGCCGATAATCTTAAACGCTGGGGTAAGAAAATGAATACTCGTTGTAAACTATGTGGAAATCATGAAACATTGGCCCACATATTGAACATCTGTGCGGCTGCTCTTGGCCAAGAACGATTTAATTATAGACACGATAGCATCATTAACTTCATTGTATTAGCACTGAAGCAGATTAATGACAATGACCTTAAGATCTATTCTGACATCCCAGCTGGGGGGTGTTTCATAAAGCTGTTCGTAAAGTTACGAATGACTTTACGAACGACTGGAACATGTTCTTGGGTGCTATACTAATCAGATTCTAAATCATTTAGCACAAGAACTGATCACCAGTCGTGCGTAAAGTCGTGCGTAACTTACGAACAGCTTTATGAAACACCCCCAGGACACACAATTAATGGGGGAACTGTACATTGTGACATAATCACAACTGCAGAACGACTAGATATTGTCATTGTCGATTATAGTACGAAATCAGTGGTAATTGGAGAACTAACGGTACCCTTCGAATTAAACATTGAGAATGCTAGAAAGAGAAAATCTGAAAAATATGCCCCTCTAGTTTCAGATATCCATGAGAGGGGATTGTCTTGTCGTCTCATATGTTTTGAGGTTGGGTCAAGGGGACTCGTCACCAAGGACAACAAATGCCAGATAACTGCATTATTCAAGTCAGTCCGACGCTCAGTCAAACCCCGTGAATACATCCCACTTATATCTAAGATTGCCATGTTAACATCGTATGCAATCTACAACGGACGAGCAGAACCATCATGGGTTAAACCGGCGCTGCTCTATCCGTAAAGTTACACAGTGATATCGATACCATGGTTATAATGTTAGATTACCATTATCATAATTATTAATTAACAAAATTTCTTAACCCAAGGCACTGATTTAATTCTACTGTCTTTAGAACTACATTATCTATTGTATGTATATTTTGCATGCGAAGTGTTACAGCGAACCTTACTATTTGATAATGTCGAACAGTACTCATGTATTAAATAATTTACTATATGTTTATATTTATAGATAGATCTGTTTCGTTTAATAGCCTGAAAAGTAATTATAAGCCTATGGTATTGATTAGACTCAAGTTAATTTATTATCTCCAGAATTCTTGTTATATATAATTAAGAATAACAGTCTAATGTCTCCCTTATGACGATCGATGCTATTTTAGCCTTATTACATACTATATAATATATCACATCAGCTGGCAACAACACAAAAATTCATTGGGTTGGGTCTCTTCTTCCTGTTTTCTTTCTCTATCATATCCAAATTTGGGTTGTCCTAATTAAATAGTTCCGTTGTTCATTTCCAAATACACATACATGTATATATTTAGTTTCATTTGTAGACAGTTACTACTCAGTAGATGATGTAATTTTGAATCACGTTTATTAAAATCATGAACCTATAACTTCCATAAATCATCCACCCTAGTATACTTTACCATACAACTAGTTATGTAATTATCTTAGTAACACGTTTTCCACTTCACAAATAGATCGCCTGGATGTTTCCTTTTACATACATGGTTACTACCTCTTTTTTACGTCCTGTAATTTAATTTTCTATTTTTCTGACGATGTATGCTTGTTGTATTGTTGTATCATATAGTTTGTTTCTTTCTACCATTCTTATATTCATAACTATTATTATTCCTTTGTTGGATTTTGATCATGTATGTAAATTTATATTTCTGTATGCATGACGGGTTATAAAGACCACCATGCAATGATACTAAACACTGTACTTTTATCATTCATTCAAGTCGGAACGAATGCCATAATGCATATTCCCAACAAACATGAAATAGAACTGTACAATACCGTGCCCTCAAGTTCCCCCAATCTCCTGCACAAGGGTTAACAAGGAGACGACCTCCTTTCATATAACACCAGTTTTGAATGAATACCTCTGCCAAGTCAACAATAAAGGCAATACAATGAAAGCAAGAGATATGTTTTTTGTCATGATGTATTCATGCATGGGGCACAACCTACTATTACTACAACGACAACTACTACTACTACAACTACAACTACTACTACTACAACTACTACTACTACTACTACTACAACTTCTACTACTAGTAGTACTGCTACTACTACCACGGGCGTAGACAAGCATAATTATATATTGTTAGTGGGGGGGGGGGGGGATGATCTATTCATCATCCCCCACTAACAATAGAAAGTGTGTTCGTATCTACGCCACTGACTACTATTACTACTACTACTACTACTACTACCATATAACTTCTACTATTACTACAACTACTACTACTACTACTGCTACATCTACTACTAATACTAGTTCTACCTCGAGTACCACAACAAGTTTTGTTCCTACTACTACTTTTACTACTACTACTACTACTACTACTACTACTACTACTTCTACTACTACTATTAACTACCACCACTACTACTACTACTGCTGCTGCTGCTGCTACTACTACTACTACTACTACTACTACTACTACATCTACTATTATTATTAGTTTTACTATGAGAACCACAACAAGTTCTGTTCCTACTATTACTGCTACTATAACTACAAATACTACTTCTAGAACAACTGATGCTGTTACCACTTCTACAGCTACAGTAGATTGTAGCATGTCTTAGATTTATCGAAATTCTGCTAACGATTTTTGTTTTAAAGTAAGGTATAAATACACACGTCATTGGTTTTTAAAAATGAATTGGAAGAGACTTATTGGGGTGAGCCTTCGGTAAAGGCATTATGATAAAAACAATAATAACATATGTTGCTCTTTCTTCTAACTCTGCCATGGCTGCAGCTAATTATTTGCTAGATATTTCGGTAATATGTGAAAAAACAACAACTCTGGAATAACTGCATAAGCTCTTTAGTTAATATCAAGCGGTGGCTATATAGCTGGAGTCAGATTTGGTGCATTTATAATTATGATTATCTTAAAGTGAATAGTTTTCATCTTACCTCGACTGATCGACTTGTTTTCATCGTACTGCTTTTGTTCAATATTTTTTGTGCGGGCGCGCGCGCGCGCTCGCGTGTGTGTGTGTGGGGGGGGGGGGGGGGGGGGGGGGGGGGGGGATAAGACTTTTTGAGCAGGTAAATCGTTCTTATACATTATGAACACGATGACTGTACTTCGATGAGCTGCATGTGCTACACTTCCCCCCGATGCATAAAAATAAAGTGACCTGCATGGTGTTAGATATCGGTGATATACTGTTTTTACGGTTTAAAAGTAGTAAACGTGGCTTTGTATAAAAATGAACTGGTTTTTTTTTCTTCTTCTTTGTGATAGTGAAGAAGGAATACGAAACATAATTAAAACTCGAATGGTACGTCTTAGCACTCTGTTCCGCATGATGGTTGCAACACAATAAACCTCCTGTATACATGCACTGCCAAAACTGAGAGCCAAACAGCAGTTCTACCGAAGAACAGGTTGTGCCCCATGCATGAATACGGCATGGCAAAAGCTAACACATCCATTGCTTACAGTGTCTTGCATTCATTGTTGAACTTTATCAGCCCTTGACTTACTGGCAGAGCTATTCATCCAAAACTGATGTATCGAAAGAACTGTGATTGTTCAAAATATTTAGAATCATAAAAAAAAAATCACGAATGTGAAAGGACGTTGTCTCCTAGGTAACCTCTGTGCAATAGATTAGGGGGACTTTATGATACGGTAGTAGAGTTCAAATATACGTCAAAACAAAGTAAGAGAAGTATATAACGGCATCGATGACAGATTAAAAGAACGTCAGTTGGGAGATGATTTTGATGATGTCTTAAACATAAACATCAGAATGGAAGCTAATATCCTTAATCGTGTCGCTCAAACCAAATTCTTAGGTATTTTTATAGATGAAAAATTATCATGGAAAACACATAACTTGACTTTTTTTGGTTGTGTGCGCCAGCAGGCGGCCCGCCCACACTGCACTTCTCTTTATTTTTGCTTGATTTACCCTGTCTTTTGTTGAATTCGTGTCTGTAGTCACTTATATATATTATGTTTGTACTCATATCATGGAAGCCACTAGATTAATTTGGAGCTATATTGGTTTCTACTTTCCTTACATTCAGTTTGTGATTCTTGAGCTTTGCTTGCTACTATGCACGTATATGCATGGAGCCATGTTACACATGCTATAGACTTACATCACCTTGTGCAGTTGATCTGTTCACTCATGCCTAAACCATTCCTTTGTATTGTTATTGTAAGCTTAACTGGGCATTCACCTTCACAATGAAGCTCACTACATTAGCAGTAACTTCTGTTGCCTCCATATGGAAAACTTTAGCCATAAATGTTGCATTTGGCGGAGCGGTTCGGTGTGTGTGCACTCGCCGACAGCCAATCCTCAAATGCGTGCATTGTGCATGCGTTTTCCGTAAGCCTATTGAATTGCTGTACAAAGGAAAGCACGCGCACGTCATTGAATAATACGACTCTTGATAACAAATGAGACACTTGCTCTGATTTGACAAGAAAAACGCCCTAAGTTCCTTTCAACCAATCAAAATAAGTTTCATATCATTCAAAACCATGATCACTCTACAATCTTTTCGCGTGCGAGGGTAATCGATAGAACAAAGGACAAGTGATTGAGGCTCATTTTCATTGAGCAATGTCAGCAGAAATAACGTAATTTGTGCCAAAGCGCCATAGTCTCTCCAATTTTGGATGATTTTAGGTCCAACTTTAGTCCAAAAACGCCTTAATTTCCCGAATCAAAATTGCTTCAAGAATATATTCATTGAAAAGTTAAAGTAGGTATTCAAAGAAAATCACAAATATGGCAATTAATGTATCACTAGAAACTGGGAAGCTTACAGATGGCAATCGTATAAGTTTTATGTCAACTGCGTATCTGATGATTATAAAAACAACACAAATAAAAGCTCTTCTCAGCATCTGGAATATCCGAGGATTCGCCAGAAATATAGCGATGTTTTGATGTCGTCACACTCGGGATCGATCCTGCTTAAGCAGACGACGTCCTATAATGAATGAACGTAATTGCAATGCAATTATTTATCAAATTATAAAGAGTTTGGTGTATTTAAACATGACCTTATTTCACACCATTATAAAGGGAAAGTGAAACTGATCAATGAAATAAACCCCACTTTCAAATTGAAAAGCCCTCCGAATAATAGCAGGATGGTATTCGTTCCCTCTTGAAACGCCGAACATGCCCCGGTGCAAGCAGCTGAAAATACAATGGCGTCTTATTTTGTTTACAAGTTTATTTTATTTTTTTAACGCTGCATTTTTCATCAAAATAATACCATACACGAAGTTAAGAGTGAGGCAACAGACTAACATTAAGACTGACGCTAGTGAAGGAAGAGAAATAAGTGAAGAGGAGATGACAAAGTAGGCTCTGAAAAATGTGTAAGATGTTATGGGACATCGTCTGCTTAGACAGGACTGGTCCATGTTGTGTCGTCACATATCTCAGCAGCGTTCGAGGAGCTCTTCAGCTGCTATATCGGGGGCTGTATTTTACCGTTTTATAATTGATAATAACCATTACTTCAAATGTTTCCAAGCGTTGAATTTGGATAACCTTGTTTAATTTATGCCATCTATGCAATAATAAGTATTAAGCCAATATTTAAAATCATTAAAGTTCTACTTTGAAGGTTTAAACTTAGATTTGCAGGGCGAGGGTTTGTAAAAGCTCATTGTGTTTTCTTTTGGCACGCGATTCTTTGCTGGAAGGGGGGTATATACTCGAATTTTCACGTATTATAAGGCATCCGTAGGCCGCTCCGGGTCAAATGCAACATAGTTTTCCATATGTTTGTATACTATACTGCGAGTGTTATTCAGTGCACCAAAGCTACTACGTATTAGACTCTGTCTACGCATTACATAGACATGATGGGAGTGTTGATTTCAAACCTACATCTAAAGCCTTAGTCACAACTGCCCGTACGTTTTTTCAGGACGCACGGTTTCTGCGTTTTTTCGGGGTTGGAAAAAACGTAGAGGTCCGTGGCAGTTCGCACAGGGAGTATAAGTAGTAGCGTGGTTGCGCGGGCTTCATACGCAAGGAGCACGTATGTCTTGCAGTTAACGTGCGGCACACAAGGCGTCAGTACGCCTCAGTCGGAAATTTAATCGTGAGTGTAACGTGCAAATGCCGTGCGATTTGTATGTGCTCCGTGCAGATGACGCAAGGTTCACGTCCGTTAATCGCACGTACACCGTACGTGTTGCAAGAACGTACGGGCCTGTTGCGCCACATTCACGCCGGTAGTAGGGTGAAAGCAAGATGAACGTACTAAAACCGTACGGCGACAGTACGGTCGGCGGTGGATTTCCACCCTCTTAGCCCCACGTGTTCTCTTCTGACCCCTGCCTCTTGCTCCAGGCATTGTGATTCAAGAGTCAGTCCTGATTTAGAAAATGTCTTGAAGAAACGTCGGACCTCCTGAAATTTCAGAGCGAAAGTGTGAGAACTCTGTTGCCCGCACGGTTTTTAAACCGGCCGCAAATTGGCCGTACGTTGCACGCACGTACTTGCATGGGCCTTGGGTGGGACACAAGAAGCACGCAAGTCACATGCACGTTTTCAGCTATCATTGGATACCCGCGTAACACGCACGTGGCCCGCAAGGAGCGCATGCGCACTTGCGTGACCATCACATGCGTGCCTCGTGAGTGCTGCCTGCGGTATTCGCGCGGTTTTTACCCCCAGCAAACGTGCGACCCACCCACGCTATTCGCACTACCCTCTTGCGGAGACTGTGAGTGTTCATTACGTCCTGTCCACGGGCTGCCTGTCGTAGCGAGAACGCAGAAAATAATGTGCATACACATTTTTCGGCCTACGGCTTTAGCGTGCTGTCTGCGAACTTAAAAGTCCGTACGAACAACTTGCGTCCCCCTTGCGTTTCCCCAAATTTCTGCCCGTAAACCACCCGTAAACCACCCGTACAAGCCCGTACGGGCAGTTGTGACTAAGGCTTAAGGTATACACGCTGACACGAAAGTTTATTGGTTCTCCTGTTCAGTATTATTCTAACACTGATTCTACCTTACGAATTCTGATATTGATATGTGGCGATTTAAACCCCATTTCTGGGCCAGTCATTAAAGGCAAGGCTCTCATGATGATAGTACAAGGTATTCATTAATCAGTAACACAAGATACTCATAATTAGGATATTGGAACTCTATATTCCTTCAATAAGAGATATTCATGTCGATTCCATTCTGAAAATGAAGAGCTGTATAATAGGTTATCGTTTTTAGGCATTATTAGACGGAAGACACATCGAGGTAAGAGGGGTGGTCGTGATCGGTTTAAAGATAATCTCAAACTAGGTATGCTTAATTGTCTTTCTGTTCGAAATAAATCCTCATTGTTGCAAGATTTTATCATTGATCATACATTTGATTTTACCTGTGCTTGTGAAACGTGGTTGACTTCATCAGATGATGCTGTCATAGCTGATCTTCGACCTCGAGGATATGTATTCAAGCATCGCCCTAGAGCTTCTAAGCGTGGCGGCGGAGTTGCTTTTTTGTACAGGCACAATCTCCATGTCGACATCAACGACTTAGGACACTTCAACACTTTTGAACTAATGTCGGGAACGATATCTGATGGTCAGGTCAAACTCGAGGTCATCGTAATCTACCGATCACCTGGCTTTCAATGCTTTTCTCAATTCCTGGTTGACTTTTCTACACTCCTAGATGGGAGGATGTTCCGGCCTTATCCACTTGTGATAACTGGAGACCTGAACGTCCATCTTGACAATCCTTCGTCTCTTTATACTGTCAGGTTTCTTGACGTCATCAGTAGTCATGGTCTAACTCAGCTGGTTACATCATCCACATATGATCGTGGTCACATCTTAGATGTTGTCCTTGTGCGTAACTCTGATATGTTGCGGATACCTTCGCTTCAAGTCGTTCCAGGTATCTCGGACCATTGTGCCATTACTTGCTTCCTTTGATTTCCCAAAGCTCCATGGCTTTACAAAGTATTACATCACGTAACATCAGAGATCTAGACCGGAAAACCTTCGCGAAGGATGTTGCTGCTAGTGACATTATACCTTCCTCGATAGAGAATATCGACACTGCAGTTGGCAATTACAACGCTGTTTTATCTTCTCTTCTTGATAGTCATGCTCCTGCCATAACTCGCAAAGTCAAGAATCGTGTCGATAATCCATGGTATACATCTGATATCACCAGAGCTAAACGGAAATGTAGGCAACTGGAGCGCAGATGGCGGTCTAATGGTAAATTCCATGCAGACCGTCAGATGTACTCCGCACATCGTAATCTCGTGAATCGTCTGGTGGAACAATCTAAACGTTCCTACTACACCAGTCTCATTACTGACTGTGGATATGACTCAAAGAAACTGTTTTCTACAGCCAACTTTCTACTGAACCGCAAACAAAGTTCTCTTCTTCCTTCTCACCTCAACAGCACAGAGATGGCCCAACGATTCATCGACTTCTTCCACTTCAAGGTTCATACTATCTGTGACTTTCTAACTCCTGATGAGGCATTACCTGACCCTCTTTCATCATCATCGCTGGAGACTATTCAACCTACCATGCAAGACGAAATTCACAAAATTCTCCGTAGACTTCCAGCACAGTCCTGTCAACTAGACCCGATCAACACTTGCTCCTCATCATTCGCCTCTATTATTTCTCAGATCGTAAACTTAAGTATTGATCAGGTCACGTTCTTTATGTGCTTAAAACGGCACATGTTATTCCTGTACTGAAGAAGCCTAACCTTGATTATGAAATTTTATCCAATTATCGTCCAGTTTCAAATCTTCCATTTTTGTTTAAAGAATAGTATTCTCTAGATTAACAGACTACTGTCTTGATAACAACTTGCTTGATTCATTTCAATCCGCTTACCGTCGTCATCATATTGTAGAGACGCTCCTTCTTAATGCATCTAGTTCCATTCTCCAGGAAATAATAATAATAATAATAGTGGCTACTTGTATAGCGCGCAGGTCCGCCTTTCGACGCTCATGGCGCTGTAAAGATAGGTATATCTATGGATGCGGGTATTAGGTAACTGCTATGATACTCCTCGATCTGTCTTCCGCCTTCGATACTGTTAACCACAACATTTTGTTGAATACTCTTATATCTCTTGGTATTAAAGGTAAAGCCCTACAGTGGTTCAGGTCATACTTGTCTCATCACTCACAAGCTGTCTTGATCAACAGTTGTTCTTCAGAGTTCTTACCGCTCACATGTGGTGTTCCGCAAGGCTCTGTGGGCGGGCCCATCCTTTTTTCTTTATATTTGATTGGACTGAAAAACATTCTTCGGCATCACTCTTTGCAATATCACATTTATGCCGACGATATTTAGATTTTCACGTCTTTCAAACCTTACTCAGCTACTGCTGCTGGCGCTATCCACAATCTTGTGTAAAGGATGTTCACAAATGGTTAAGCTCACATTCTTTGAAGTTAAATTTTTCCAAATGCGAATTCTTACTGTTTGGTTCTAATAATAATAATATTGGGTATTTATATAGCGCTCGTATCCACCAATGGTGCTCAAGGCGCTCCAATATTACCCTGGCTTTAGCCGAGCTGCCCTATAAGGCGCTCAAAGCATTTCAATGAATAAATTCCTACCAGGTACCCATTTACTACACCTGGGTGGAGAGTGGCAAATGTAGATTAATGTCTTGCCAAAGGACATTAGTGCCGCGGCGGGACTCGAACCGCGAACCATGGGATCCCCAGTCCGGTGATGTATCCACTAAATCACGACACCTCCATTGTCACCTCAGTTGTCTAAGGTTCCTTTCACATCTATTGCTATTGCAGGTCACAATATTGCCGCGTCTCAAGCTTGTCGTAACCTCGGTGTGTTCCTTGATTCAAATATGACAATGTCTGCTCATATTCAGTATATTTGTAAATCTGTACGTTACCAGTTACGTAACCTTGGATTCATACGTAAATACTTAACTCGCAGTGCCACAGAGAAGATTGTGCATGCTTTGGTTTCATCTCGACTTGATTTCAGAATGCCCTATTGTTTAATCTGTCCAAATCTCAAATTGCAGAAATTGCAGAATGCCACTGCTGTTGTAGTTACCCTTCGCAAAAAAATTAATCGCATCACACCTGTCCTCAAAGCATTGCACTTGTTGCCAATGAGTGAACGTGTTTATTTAAAAGCCTTCTGCTCGTATATCATTGTGTTCATGGTTCTGCTCCACAGTACAATATTACTGTAATTAATTGATACACCCAATCAAGATCATTACGTTCCCAAAACTAAGGATTTCTTTTTGTTCCCAAATGCACTAATAAGTGGGGAAAGAGTTTTTGTTCATGCTGGGCCCTTACTGTGGAACTCTCTCCCTCGAGAGATCCGCGAAACCAATTCTGTTGAAGTATTTAAAACCAAACCTAAGACATACTTGTATAATTCTTTATATGCATAATTTGTTGTTTTGTCTCTTCATTTTCTCTCCTTTCACCCGTGCGCCTTGAGCATTTAAGTTTAAATGGATTTGGCCCCTTATAAATCATATGTATTACTATTATTATTATTATTATTATTATTATTATTATTATAACTCACATTAAAAAAATAATGTCTAGCAATACAGGTGTCATCATCAAACTTCGCCATACCTTGCCTTATTCTTTTCTCCTCATGTTATAAAATACATTAATACTACCATTTCTTACTTTAATATCGTTTGGGCTAATACTCACCCGACGAAATGGCACTGTTTATATATATATATACAGAAAAGGACTTTAAGAATAATTAACTTGTCTCATTATCAAACAAATTCTAGACCGTTTTTCAAGAAGCTGGATATTCTAATGTTTACGAGTTAAATGAATACATGTATTTGAGAATGAAAAAAAAGTCAGCTCCCTAATACCTTATCCAATATGTTTATAATTAATAGTGCAATACACAATTATTATACTAGAAATAAGAAAATAAAATATCATCGATGGCATGTTAATTCAGAAACTGCATCATATTCCTGCAGACACCATGCTCCTGTGATTTGGAACTCGCTTACCTCTGATCTACCTCAAATTCCATTTTACAACTGTTTTAAACGCAAACTAAAACAAAAATTGATCACACGTGACACTCATTGAATGTATTTATCAAACTCTCTCCTTCTCTCTCCAGTTTTCTATATATTCTCATCTCTAACTTCTCCTTTGCTATCCCTTTTGTGTATCCTTGTGTACAGGGTTTGTGCTGGTATTCTGTGCAATTTCTTATATTATGATATTACTCAAAACTTTACTTGGTTCTTGCTTCTAATATTATATTCATTAAATTATAAATATTTAGGAAGCTGTCTTGACAAAACCTCCCCTGGTTTTTTAACACCTGTGCTTTACTTCGTTTTTTAAGTAATATGTCTAATTGTCTGTACATGTATTATTCTGATTATGTACATTTTATTAAATGTGGAATTGCATGTTATTATTAATGTGAAAATGTTTGATTGAGATGGAATCTAATAAACTGAACTGAACTGAACTGAACTAAGTTAAAGAGTTTAGTATTGTTGCAAGTAGTTAACTCACTGCCTACGGGAACCGTATCGATTCGGCCAATTTGAAATTCCCATATGCGTAGGTCTATTGATTACAACATTTAAACAATCAAAGGTTTCTTATTGATTTTCAGATTTTGTTCAAACTTTCACCACTTTGCTTTTCTGATTTTCTGCTTTCATACAAATCAAATTATTACAAAGGTTTGATTACCATTTAAAAGGGGAAAAAAGAAATACATAAGGAAAGGTAAAAAGAGAGATTGGGGGAAAAACAAAGAAATAAATAAGGAGAGAGAAGAGGATAGATTCGAGGAAAAAATAAAGAAATACATAAAGAGAGAGAAGAGGATAGATTATAGGAAAGACAAAGATATAATACATAAGGAGAGAGAAGAGAACTCATTAAAGGGGGGATCGGAAAAGAGAGAAATACACAAGCAAAGAGAAGAGGAAAGATTAAAGGAAAAACACAGAAATACATAAGGAATCTATCCTCTTCTCTTTCCTTATGTATGTGTTTCCTTTTTCAATATCTTCTGCCCTTTCCTAATGCATTTTTATGTCCTGTTCTTTCCTTAATAAAATGTATTTCTTTGTTTTCCGTTTTTGGTAAAAATCATCATCTTCTCTTTCAGTGTGTATTTCTTTGTTTTTCCTTTAATCTATCTTCATCTTCTGTTCCCTTCCCCAGTTGTTCGTGCACATAGTGCTGATGGTGATCGTGAGTGTGTGGTAGGAACTTAGACTCTTTCACCAGAGCACTACTAGGACTTTTTCCCCAATATGGCTAAACAGTTGTGTAAAAAAATATGTGCGCGTCCTGGCAGTAGTGGTCTGGGGGATAATCTTTCACTCCTCTAGTGGCAGTTTGTTCAGTTCTTGGTGGAGAACTACATGTTGATGATAGCAGCCACGCCTTGTCACAGTGGCATGCTCTACACAAGGTGTTGTATTTTTATCTTCAGAGGAGCTCATTCATGTTTCAAGAACCTTTTTCTTAGTAAACGAAGAAGCTTGACTGGGGAGGAATTTTTAATTTGTGAACAAATCTTTCGGCATATTACTCCCAGTGTTAAAGATCGTATGCTCGATCTGTAATGAAAAACACAAGTCAGAAAAAAAAATTGGAACCAGCGGGATTCGAACCTGTCATCTACTGCTTGCCGGGCAGCGACTTAACTACCAGGCTATTCTGGTTCACGGCCAAGTCACGACGTACTAGAATCAAATACCCAAGATCCTCTTCTTTCTGACTCATTAATATTCAAACGGTCCGCCGTGGACAATGGTTAGTAAACTTGTTAGTGACTTGTGTTTTTCATTACAGATCGAGCATACGATCTTTAACACTGGGAGTAATATGCCGAAAGATTTGTTTACAAATTAAAAACCTTTTTCTTGTTTGATATCTTTAGTTTTCTATTGTCTTTATTTTTGTATGACACTCACAATACTCTAATCAGAATAATGAGCAGGCCGTAGTGATCAGACAAAGACAAGTTACACTCGACATTCATCTTCTCAGATATTTATAGCCTATTAGGTGGTCCAAAACCCTTTCTCATATAAAATGGAGGGGGGTATTTGTCTGGGGAAGTTTTGTCCGGGTCATTTTTTCTTCGATGTATAGTCATTCTATTAGTAATTGCTCTTTGGTAATTATCATGGAGGTATTGCACTAGAGAGTAGTAGTCTAGTCCATTAATGATGAATTAGTTGTTGATGATCTCTTTCCTAGTTCCATAGACAATGGCCGTAACACTACTTATATGCCCCCAAATGGAGTTGGTCTAATATTTTGCCAGGGCTGTATGTGAGTGTATGTGTTTGTGTGTGTGTGGGGGGGGGGGGGGGGGGGGAGGGCAGCGCATGCAGGATATTTTATGAAAGGATTTAATTTGAATTTCAGTTATTCATTTATTGAAGATTTTACATGATAATGTACTTTATTTGTTATACATTATTATACTTGAAAAGAGGATGTGTGAGGGTGTATGTGTGTGTATGTGCGCGTATGTGTATGTAACTTAATATATTTTCATTATAATTATGGTGATTTCCACAGAACAATGGAGTCCGATTTGATGACACTTGCCAAACACGTACCACATGACAAGTTCTCAGAACTCTGCAACGCTCTTGGGTACTCCTTTCACGAAAGTCAAAATACCCTCGTTTATCATCTCAATAACCACTATAAGGCTATGACGGAGACTCTTATGCAGTGGAAACCCAATCAAGAAGACATCACCCAATCTCGATTCATTCTGGCAAGCAAACTCCGTGAAGTTGAACTTGGTGCACTGGGGGAAAACTTATCCAAAGGTAAAATGTTGATCGAATGAAATTCATTTAAAATAATATTAGTTTGGTCAAACCTCATTAAGCCACAATTTAAATGCTTGACATAAAATGTATTTCAGTTTGTGTGTTTCTGTCATTAAAGGGAAATTCAATCTTAGTCTTTTTGTATTGATATTAAATGTAGCGTAAATTGCTGATTAATTTGATACCAAATGTATCAGAATCGGACAACTACGAAGAAAGTTATAGATAGTTATAGGTTTAGATCCTCCCAGACACGTCTTTCGCCCGTCGTCTGCTACACATTGGGGCCGCCATTTGGAGTGGACCCCCGCAACGAATGACGTAACTGAGGACAACTGGCTTGAAAACGCAATCATTTGCATGCGGAGCAGACGGCAGTGGTCAGGTAGTTTACTGTGCATTGGATGCAGCAATCATGTTGTACTGCCAAGCTTTTGGATGCCGGAATAAAATTTGGAAATTCAGCAGTGGAAAATCTTTTCACAAGTTCCCAAAATCCAAAAGAGAGACCGGAATATTTTTAGTAAAAGTGGAAAAGTTTCTGCAGAAGTCGTATATTTTGTCGAGATATGACTTACACTTTTAGCGCTGCAGTCCACACCTACGTCATTCCTTGCGGGGGGGGGGGGGGGGCGGTCCAATGCAAATGGTGGCCCCCACGTGCAGCAGATGATGGGCAAAATACTTGTTTGTAGGATCTAAAACATTATATAACTTTCTTCATAGCTGGCCAATTCTGATAAATTTAGTATCAAATTTTTCAGCAAGTTACGCTTCATATAATATAAATAGAAAGAAAGTAAGGTTAGATTTCCCTTAATTTGTAGAAAACATTATTCATGTTTTAATTTCATGCAACTCAATGTTTATGTTTGAGAGGATTTCAAAATTTAAATTTATTAATACAGTTTCAATAATAATAATAATTATTATTATAACTCTAACTGCGACTTAAGGCGAAATCTTTTATCTCATCCTATTGTTAGGATTCGCCCTAACCCACGTTCGTTTTGCCCTAACGTCGAATTTCTATTGTGACGGAATAAACCTATTGTTAGGTTTCGCCTTAAGTCGCAGATAAATAAGTAAATAGGTAAATAATGATAATAATAATAATAATAATGATAATAACACTAATAATAATAATAATAATAATAATAATAAAGATAATAATAAACCGTTCTTGTATAGCACATATCACATTATGATATAACGTCCTTTTGCGCTTCAAAAGGATTTGGGTATTTTTACCCTGGCTTTGGGTCCAGCGGCCGTAATCAGCGCACAGTGCATTTCAAGGAATAAATCCTGCCAGGTACCCTGGGTGGAGAGTGGGAAATGAGTATTAATGTCTTGCCAAAAGACGCTAATGCCGGGCTGAGGTTCCAACCCTCAATCCTTGAATTGAGAGTCAAGTGAATGAACTCCTAGACCAAGACACCTCCACATTCGGAGTATTTCAAGGGCACGTCCGGTTTCAGAGCGACTTTTTCTTTTTGATCAGACAGACAGTTTGAGGAAAAGTTGACGAAAGACATATAATGTTAACAAAATAATTGCAAATGATTGCAAGATAGCGAAGCGAGCGAACAAAATATCTTAAATATATTTAATAGCATTGATTTTTCCTAATATAATAAGAGGACAATGGTAAACGCGATCGAGCGTAGCGAGCGATCTTTGGAAACATTTTAGAAACAAAATTGTTTTCTTTCCTGTTATCATTTCGGGGTACTGCTCATTCTTGTATAATTTAGGGAATCGTGCCCCTCCCCCCCCCCCCCCCTGCTCCACTGGCTCACATTGTGCTGATATCAGTAGGGGAATCTATTATTATGAAGCCTTTCTGATTATTTGGAGCTAGGTATATGGTTCTTTTGTGGATTAAGGGCACAGTTTGGAAGCGACATCGGGGTATATAGGTAAAATATATTAAATATAATATATAGGTATATAGGTAGGGCACTTATCAGAAGACAAAAGTCGCATTTATCAAAAGGGAAGATAATACTATTAGAAAGAAAAAGGGGCACTGATCAGAAGTAAAAGGGGCACTTAAAGGGTCATTTATCAGAGGTGAAAAAGGACAAGAAGGAAAAATTGCACTATTAGAACGGAAAATGGGCACTAATCAAACAAAAAAGGGGCACTTATTAGATTTCAAAATGGGTAGTAATGTCTGAGGTTAAAGGGGGAACGTATCAGAAGTTAAAAAGGCACTTATTAGAAAGAAAAAGGGGCACTATACGAAGAAGATGGGGCACCTATCAGCTATGAAAAGGGGCACTTTAGGGGTACTTGAAAAGTGGGGGGGGGGGGGCACTTTGCCAACTGCCCCCCCCCCCTCCGGGAGCGCCGCCACTGGATAACATACAAAACTATAGAAAATTACTAGACCAATTTTAAACTTGTTTGAGTTTGTGCCATCATTATCCTCACTATCTTTTCAATTGCTTTGACATTTTGAACCATTAACTTCCTTTCTCATGGCCATGCCCATGTTTTGTTAATTAATGTACATGTTATTGTATATTAACATGCACCTCCATAAAATATTTAAAGAACTTTAAATTTATTCATAATCATTCACTTAGACATATTTTGTATCAACGTTTCCCATTTCCATTTTTCATAATTTTAACAGAAAAATAATCCATGAGACATATACAGTCAAATTATATGCTGCTAGCAATCATGTCAATAGGACATTGGTAAAGGTTTAGGAAATCCGATCTCTCTCCCCTATCACTCTCTCAAAACAAAACAAAGCAAACAAACTAACAAAAAAGTGGAAAATATATACTATCAACATTAAATAAACCAGTCGGTGAATTATTAGAGATGACGTCACAAACCCATGACTAAGACGCCAGTTCAACTGGGATAAAGCTCCTGACCGCTCCGAGCTAGGTATACATGGGAAAAAGGTGTCCCTGGCAGGTCCAGTCTGAGACCATATCTTGATGTGCTCTGAGGGCGGCCCTGGCAGCCCTCAGACTAGTCCAGAATTTGGAGGTTTTATTTCAAGAGCAATCATTTCGCAATGTATCCCCACCACCTTGTGCTAGCAATGGAACCGCTGTCTTGACTAGTTCTTACTGTTTCCGTGACTTCCTGAAAATATGGGGGTGTTTTTCAACATTAAGTTTGCTTTCCTTTTTACATGGGCTGCAACTTAGACTACCCACAAACCTGGTCTAAGCTATAGTTATTATGATGTTTCTTGTGCTGCTAATAAGGTCCCCATAAATCCCACTAATCCCATTAGGACCAACTCCTGCGTTGTTATAGGGCTGATCTGAACCAGTAATTACCCCCCCCCCCCCCCACCTCTTTAGGTACATATGAAAAAACGGTGTTCAAATATGTACTATTTTTCAACAATGACATCATCTTCGAGGGGGAAATCACCGAAAATGACTAGATCTTATTACAGGTGTGCGGATTTTAGTAACATCAATTAGCTTTGGTTATGAAAATGTTGCATAACTACAATATTTGGGTACTACATACACATCCTTCGACCAATTTCTTCTCTCATCATTTGTCTTCTCCTTAAAGAGAGGTAAAATGTATCCCTACATGGGTGCCTGTACATTGATCAGGCACATGATATCACATCCACACTACCCTTCAATAAATTCTCTGAATGAAGCTTTTCCAATGCAGCTGTAGTTTTTCCTCTGGGAGTAGATTGATTGCTTGCTCCAGTTATCTCAAGTAAATCTAAAATTTGATAATAAAAAGAATAATACTTAGACTCTTATGAAGAATAAGATAACAGAGAAACAAGAGGAAACAAAAGAACCTTCCAAAATTCAGCCTAAATAGATCTATACAGAAATAATACAAATTACTTGCTTGTAATAATATTGGGCAAGACGTATGATAGAGGGTCAGACGAAAATTGAGAAAAAGAGAGGAGAAAGAAAGAGAAGAAATGGAGGGGGGGGGGGGGGGGGTATGTGAAGTTAATGGTAAACTCTGCAATTTTAGCGAGGGGTGGAAGAAGAAGGGTGTGGGTGTTGAGTGCTAAGCTTGATAAAAAGGTAAGACTGCCGCAGACTGTGAGTGAAACGGGGAGGGGGGGGGGGGTAGCTTGATCATTATCAATAATATGAATAGGTGTTGGGGCCAATGATGAACACAACATAGGGGTAAACTTGCTCCTGTTTTACTGAGGCACCTACTCCCACACCCTTGGCACCTAATTGAAAACCCCCCTCCCCCTCTCTCTCTCTGTTTCTCACCCACTTCTCTTTGACTTTCAGTTACAGATATCAATTCAACTTAGTAAGACCTAGATCAAATTCTTTAGATTTAGCAAGTTACAACTCTGAAACAGCTTTTAATCTCCATACGCCCAAATACTTTAGCTTTAGGTGCTACACGAGTTCCCCTTGTTGTTTTTCCTTTGATCTGCTGATTTAATGCATAGTTGAACCAAGAAAGTGGTTCAACCACCTCCCTGGTTCTATAACGTCCTACATACGTGCTATAAACTCCTACAGACGTGCTATAACGTCCTACAGACGTGCTATAAACTCCTACAGACGTGCACTATATTAACACTAGATAAGTAGAACCAGGGAGGTGGAAGAGAAGTCCCACCCGCGAATGGTGTCAGGGCCATCTTATCATACGGCGGTGTAAAAGGGGGTAAAACTAAAGGTCTGCTTTTTGCACATGTTTTGGGGCCACCGTTTGGGCTGGCCCTGTTGCCGGCATCATAGGCCATCGGTTCCTGGTTCCGGGGGAACAAAAGGACTAGTCGATTCGTTCCCCGGAACCCAACGACTAGTCGATTCGTTCCGGTGGATTCAAGTGACTGGTATCAACTTTGGCCGATACGGAACGAAAGCCGTCGTTTGGTTCCGACAATAGCCAAGATTTCGGGGTACATTTTGATTATTATTATAGGTGAAATATGTTTAAAAATATATTTTCGTGCTTATTTGTCATTTAAATATCAAGAGGTGTATGAATACCAATTTAATTCCCCATGAGATTGTTCATGAAATTTAGGTCGTGTAGCCTCGTACATCTCAGAAGGCGCGCGCAATTTTGTATAGCTTATTCGACGTGCACGATCTGAGATCTACAATACACGGCTGATGACGATGAGCAATTTTGTAGACAAGCTTCTGAAATTGTGGAGTATTTACAAACGGCCACATATCCAAATAACTGGACTGAAAATAGGAAACGTGCTCTTAGAAAGAGAGCACGAAACTTTGTGTTAGATGGTGATGCCGATGCAGAGTTTAATATACACAGGTTAGTAATAGTAGACAGTTGACATGGTTGATAACACTCACTCAGTTTACTTAGCCCGACCAGACGCTGTGCGAAGCACGGCGTAAGCGACAGCGCTGTGTATATTTATCAGTTTATATGCTACGATCTACAGATCTAACTACATGTTAGTGTTACTGACGTCTATATTGCTAATGAGTAGTGAGTGGTTCTAACTTCTAGTAGTACTAGTAACGTTACTTGCCGTTTTAATTTATTTGATATTATAGAGATCTAGGGCCTACTGTTTATCAATAGACAATAATGTAGCAACTAGAGTAGCATTAGAAATAGAACTTAGAAGGCAACAGTTAGCTGTACTTAGTCTTACTACTAGAGTCTAGAACCAATCATTAACGTTAGATTAGATCATTGACATTACTTAGGCCTCAATAGTGAATAAACATTCAAATATTAGCTCCAAATTGATATACAGACTACCCTTCAAAAATGTAAGTGAAAGTGAAAGTTACAGCTAAAACATGTAAAACTTAGTTATAAGAAGCCATTGGTGTGTATTATAAATCCTAGGCTAATGAAGCACTGCTGCTCATTTGTCTACAGTAGGTGTTCTTTGTGACCTAGTCTCAGCCACGGGAAGAGTGGTACAACGTTGCCATTGCACTCTCGCATGTATCGGCGAACACAAGGTACATGTACATGATGTATGTGCGAGAGTGCAGTGCACCGCTGTACCGCTCTTCGCCTGTGGCTAAGACCAGCAGACCAGCAGGTGTAGGTGAAAAAAAATTGTTGCCAATTTGAGGATTGAAGATATGAATAATTTAGACTGCAAGTCAGAAAGCTCTATAGTATGGGACGGACTATGGGTTAAAGTCACCTTTCAAAAGACGTGACTCAGACTCTAATGCGGGTCCGCTGCTTCGGTTTAGGACCTCCATTGTTAGCTGGATTACTGGCACGTACCACGTGCCACACTTCGTATTTCCTTTGTTGGAACGTAATATTTTTCCAGATTGATGGCATGCGACTTTACTGGAATTTTTATTTTATTCTGTTCAAGGGAAAGGAGACAAAAGACGGGTCATCAACAGAAGGGAAGACCAGAGAAGACTACTTGAAGGAATGCATGTCAACTCTGGAGGTAAGATTCAAATCAGTCTATTTTTTTGCTCATAATTGTAAAGACACAACACAAAAAGTAAGTTCCCCCTAAAGCAAAATGGCGTAACATTTTAACGAAAAGGTTTTAAGCAAAATAACTTGGCAGGAGTGTTCCTACACTTATTGACTAACTTCTGTGTGAAAATGAGATTGATCTGTCAAGTCATGCATTAAAGGGAAAATTGTCACTTTTTAAAGTCACAGGAGTCATATTTTATACCATATTTATTATTAACAGTGAATTTTAGCATTTCTTGCTTAATTTTAAAGTGTGCTCACTCAACCAGCCAGAAAATTACCTCTTGTGTTTACACAATTGACAACTCATTTTGGTAGCAATATCTGATGTTAATTTTTGATGCCATTTCAAAGTTAAGAGGGTTGAACATCGCTACTTTCCACTAAAATTGTGCTCACCAAACCGTGCAAAAACACGAAAAGTGTCAGGATAGGTGCGAAGGGGTCAAACGATGGATGATAAACAACTACAGCACTTGAACAAAAACCAGAAACAGAATTCGCCAAAATGACCCCCCAAAATGGCTCTTGTGACTTTTGAAAAGTGACAATTTTGCCTTGAATGTGTGCTCACTCGTGCATGACTCGACGGATCAATTTCATTTTCACACAGAACTTAGTCAATAAGTGTAGGAACACTCTGACCAAGTTATTTTGTTCGAAACCTTTTCGTTAAAAAGTTATGCTTTAGGGGGAACTTACTTTTTGTGTTGTGTTTAGTTTGGGGGAAAAAATGTTAAAAGTGGCACCCGTAGCAGAGTAAATAAAAATACCATATATGCCACAGTTTAGTAAAGGCTTGATCATGATATTTGAATTCAGACGCAGAGTCTGAATATTCACTCTTATAAATCTGGGGTATGGGAGCATACAGTAATGGCCCCTTTCCTTTTTACATGATCATACATCCTGTGCAAAAAGTCTTTTCTCAGAGTGTCATGACATTTTCGTTTGAATCCTGCGCATATTAGAGACTGTATCTGTATTATTTTGTACTTGCATGTAAGATAAAAAATTGTTGAAAAAGCGATTTCATGTATAAGTCAATGTAATTTGTGTTTTCAACCCAAACTGAAAAATTTATTGCTTTTAAAGATTCAAATCAGTTTATGCTATTTGTTATTGCATAAGTGTCATTATCAAATTTCTTTGAAAAGAAAAGCAATAGAAATCAAAATGTTGAAAAATATGAATACATAAGCATAAAACAGTGTATAAAAAAGAAATCATTGTGATATCATAATTTTCTTCAAGGACACGTTTAAGAAAAGTGATTGGTACTACATGTAGGATCCTTTTCCATTCCATTTTTCCATGCAGTTCTTCACCATAAATTAGTGTAATGAAATATAAATATCTTAAGATAATTATGGTAAAGATCTCATTGCCACTTCCCAATTAACTTGGGTCAATCATCATCTGTTAATTTCAGTGTCAATATTGCTTTAGCTCCATGTGGTGTAAGTGCCATAATGATATGCTTTAAAACAATTGATTTTTTAAAATATATATAGATACAGTATATTAATCATGCAAATTACCCTTCAGAAATCAAAATAATTCATGTTATTTTCCCTTGCATGTATTATTCTAGGCAGTTCAAAAATCAAAACATTGCAGGTGTTCTGTTGTTTTCTACACTCTAGGGCATCTAGGAAGGGACAGAACAAGGTCTCTTGTCCTGAAAAGGTTTTACTGGCCAGGGATCTCCAAGGATGTAGCAACTTATTTGAAGTGCTGTGTCCCATGCCAGAAAGCAGCACCCTCACTGAAGCTGAAGCAGCCTCTACATCCAATACCAGTTACTGGGGTGTGGGATCAGGTATTTTACGTAGTGGAAAAAAATGGCAATCGGGGTCTGAATCCTAAATTTGATCACATTTAAAGGGGAATTCCAGCCTTGTAATGAGTTGCTTATAATGGAATCAGATATAGTCACGAGTCAGTCAAAGTTAAGCAATTTCCTTTTGTTATCTAAATCTTATTACGGCCTTTTCACACAGGGGTAAAATTCATTGTATGGAAAGCTGATTAGTTTAAAGCTGATTAAAGCGAATTTTTCCTGTGTGAACATCGATCTATACGATGTTCGGACAGATACGAACTCTCGATCTAAAGACCAGTCAGAGCAGGCTACAGGTACGAAGTTCGTATGAAGAGACGATACATTTTTGTGTATGAACGGATATACGCCTTTAACTGGGCGGAGCTAAGACCGGGCACTTTGTTTGATATGACCTGAAAATGAAAATGTGCGCAATAGCCGTACTGCGCACCGAATTTTTTTATGTGTGAATGACATCGTATGTAAAGCTGATTAGTTTCTTTAAACTAATCAGCTTTAAAGAAGTTTACCCCTGTGTGAAAGCGGGGGTAGTCATAACCAGTAAAACCCTCCCTCTCTGAGTCTCTGACCCTTTCCCACTAGTGACTGGTAACTCCATTACCGAGGTGTTAAATACCACAATATCACGAATGTAAGAATAAACTTGTTGAAATGAAAGGGCTCAGATGAAAGAATGGGCATACATGTATTTACAGAGTATTAAATGGTGAGAAGGGAGGCATAGTACGAAAGAGGCACAGAAACTCTAAAAATGTAACAGAATTACACCCTTACCATGGAATTGCCCCCTTACCATGGAATTGCCCATTTATATTCAGATGTGGACCTGAAGCAAAGTAAATGTACACTTATGGGATTAACAATTATTTTATACAATATCTTTAAAATTGTGATTTATCAATTTTAAAACTTCAGGAACTGTGATATATGAGTTGTACATGTACAAGCATGCTTACCTGGTGAATGAACGGCATAGAATGTAACTGTTTAATTTACTATATACAGATGCAAGGTTAGCAAAGATTAGCACAGTTGATTAGCACAGTTTGAAGCACTTACTGATCAAATTTAAGCATAGAATAATTGTAAATCATTCAAAATGCATTGAGAACATACATGTAAGCAGCTGAGGATTTATAAACTAAATATTGTGAACCTTATAAGTAACAGGTATAAAGTTGAAAGATTTGTTTTTTAAGGTACAATCTGTCAAGATGCATGTCTGATTGTCACGTAACTCCTTATGAGCCAGAAATAAGTGTTGGGATGTCAATTAAGTAATATCGATTCAGATAATCTTAACAAAAGTTGGGGCTTATCATCCTTAGCAAAATTAAATAAGAATTCACCTGAAGTGTTACAGATATTAGGATGACACATTTTCCCTAAATTTCTTTTATATCCAATAGCACGAAGTACCGTATTGAAGTTCTCCTTCCAGAAGCTCTCGAGTGCTTGATGCAGCTGGTATGTACTTAAATTTCCCTATGCATTCATTTGGCATTTTGTTTCAAACTCTGCAGTTATTTATGTTTCGATTTGTGTACATGTAAGTTTAATTGCAGTATGTGATGAAATTGCCCATGAAAATGTATTGACAGCTTGTATAATTTGCATATAAATGCACAGGTTAAACTTGTCCATGAAAAAAAATTGTTTTGCCATTGAATGATAAGTATAAAGTGGAAAGATTTATTTGGGATCTTTTGGTACAATTTATCAGGGCAATCTAGCAGATTAATGTCAGATAACTCCTTATGGGACATAAAGATGCCAAACCTCTTTTTGCAGTAACTGAACACTGTACATGTACATGTATATGACATGAAGCATGTTTTTCATATCTGTATTAAGTTTCAAAAGCTGCAGGCAAATGAAAATGTACATTAATTATTATCTATTCATGGTTTGTTTCCTTCCAATGCAGATGGAATATGAAGAGAGTAAATGAAGTCACATCCTCAACTTTTCCCTTGTGTATTCATCTCATCCAGATGTGAACCATCTTATCTGGTGCTGGAGACATTGTTTTATTGGCGGGGGGGGGGGGGGGGGGGGGGGGGGGGTGATGGGGGGCCTCATTCCATCTGTCCGCACTTTGACATTTTCATGTTAATTTTTGAAGCATACGTTTTCCCATTCATTTTCATCTTGACAAGGCTGAAATGTGCAGATATGGAAGTCGATTTTGTAATGATTAATCTACTTATTTTTTGAGCAGAGGTCATGAAATTTGGCAACACATTAGTCTTGGGATGAAGATGTGCAAGATATTTTTTTAATGTGCTTCTCCCTCATTTTTGGTCTGATTTTGATTATGATTGTTTAATGTGATAGAGCTAGGACAGGGATCAAAATTCTACTCATAATTTGGCAGTTCACTATTTACATGCTAATGTAAGTAAAATTTAATTGAAATAACAAAAGATGTGGCTACTTTGCATTGTAAATTTAATTCAAGCTTCCACAGTGATGCTGTGATGTTGAGCAAAACTATTCATATATCAAGCAAGGCTCGTGAAATTTTGCACACAATGTAAGCCTTGATACGAAGATCCGTCTAAATCTGAAATGTAAAAGAAAGACTCTATCAAATCACATGGCAGTGGACAGGTTAGGAATAACAGCAGTGGCGGCACCAGGATTTTTAAAGTGGGGGGGGGGGCAAACGGGGGGCAAAAGAAAATGTTGGGGGGGGGGGGGCAAGGGCGGACAAAAAAAATTGCGTGTACATCGCAAAATCAAGCGCGAATGGGTAGGGTCCAGGGAATCACCTTGAGGCCCCGGGTGAGTTCCAGGGGCGGAGCACACCCCACCCGAAGTTCTCAGGTTTTAGCATATCTCTGGATGAAAAATTAAGTCTCAGAATATATACATCTTGGTTCATAATGCATCAATGCAAAGATTCCAAATGATTGTAATATATTAGGCCATTTTCCACCCTTTTATTTTTTTCACTCCAAAAATTTATGGGGGGCGGGGGCAAAGCTTCTGACCCCCCCCCCCCCCTGGTGCCGCCACTGAGTAAAAGATGTGTGAAGCATTCTACCAATGTGTCTCAAATATGATAGTGTATTGTACGGGACTTTGTGAGTGTCGTACAGGGCAACCTTAATGTGTATTTGTAACCATAAGTGGATAAATGTGAAAAAATAAGCTTAAAGTTCATTGTAAATAGTATGTTTTGTAAGCCATAAGTCAATGGAAAATGCATTGCTCCTCACTTTTCCTTATTACGGAGCTTTAAATACGCTGTGACGCGGAATCTTGGCAAAAATGCTGCTTTGCGCATGCGCAAGACAGCTGTTTCCAGTCCATCCTGCTTCCTCTTTTTAACATTTCTTTGGACAGTTTACTGTCCTCTCCAATTTCGCGACGTGAAAAATCTTTGGACCCTTATTTACTGCAATAAATCATATATACCTACCTATTATACCAGTAGTGTTGACTACGGGACCCCTTCGAGAATTTAACACACATGAGTCACAATATTGTGCGCACCCCCCGTAATCCTATTGTCCCCTTCGCCACTCACGCGCGTCAACACGCTACGGCCATCTTCCTCTTTCTTGCTCGCCCCCGACGAGATAGGACGTCTAGTCACAGCGCTCCTGAAATCAGGTCGTATAGTATCTTTTAGGCGCGCTTTTTCGCATATTTAAAGCACTTTTAGGTACCTATATTCGCTTAGATTATAGTACTTTGTGTTTTAGTAGTCACTCTTGCCGATTGCAAGGGATATTTTGATTCCTTTCTTGGCATTTATTTTTCTCTTTCACGGTCAGCCCCACGTAGATATTTCTGTGTGTTTGCGGGTGTTTCCGTTTGTCACCGAGCCTTTGGGTTTGGTGTTTGTTCTTACGGTTTTGGCTGTGAAAATTTTTTGTGCGTATCTCCCAAATAAATTTTAGTCTTATTTACTGCATTCAGTTGAAGTATTTCTTATTTTGAAAAGTATACTTTATTGTCTGTTTTATTGCAGTGGTATAGATTCGGAAGAAGAAGCAGTTAGAGACCTGCTTCTTCCGAAGAGTCGTCTAGCAAGACGACTCGGCCTTCCAGAACCCTCCCGAGTACTTCGGTACATGGGGGAGGGAGGAGGGCTAAGGGTAAGTTGCCTAGTGGTGTTTCCTTGCAGAGTTTGCCAGTCTCGGAGCTTGCGGCTTCGGGACGGGTGGCGTTAACTGAGTCTGGATTGTCAACTCCGAAGCCCGTGGTTTCGGGGTGGGTGGCATCAGATTCTAGTGGTTTGGATATCTCGAATCCAATCCCCCGGTCGTCAAGACCAGAAGGGGGGGGGGGGGGGGGAGGGGCGGTTGTTTCCCGTACGGTAGCGTTCACTCGCTCTGATCCGTTAGGGGAGACGCGCCCCACTACTGCAGGGCAACCCACGGGCTTAGTCCATGTTGGTCTGGGTTCTCAAACCCTAGCCCCCGGCCGACGCCATATGGGGGAACGAGTACTTCCTGGGCTGTCTACATTGCCAGCTAATGGGAATGCTCGAGCTAACAATTATGGACGCTCTTCGGAGCAACAGGTGTTTTCACCTGAGTGCGTGACTACTAGTGCTCCCCTATTGCCGTTCTCTAGCGGTCCAATAGTGGGTTCACACGCCTTTAGTAGTCATCGGGCACATACCGAGTCATCTCGGTCTGCCCCCGCACTGGGTGCTTTTAGCTCCCAACCCATGGCTATTGCATCTTCTTGCTTAGCCAATATGGGTGATTTGGGCGATTCTTTGGGCTTACGCCCTGAGCGCTCTAATCCCTTTAAGGGAGGTGAACGTCCCTCCGCGGAGGGTTCGGTTCGTGTTTCCGAAGCGGCTTCGGAGATCCGAACGAATCCGATTAAACGTTCCAAGAAAAGGGTTTCGGCTACGACTCTTGTCGAGCCAGCCAAGAAAAAGGCCAAGAAGAAGGCAAAAGTGGCAAGGCTTTGCCGACCTCTTGCCCGTCTGGCCTGGCTAACCCGGCTAGCTCCTCTCAAGCTGATATGTTCAGCATGATGCGGGCTTTTGCTCAGAATCAGGGTTGGTCCTTTGTACCGGCTACTTCAACCCTGGCTTCTGTCCCTATTCAGGGGTCTGACTTTGAGACTAATCAGCCTTTTGTGATTGATTCGTCTTTGTCTGAGTCGGGTTCGCATGTGCCTCCTATTCCCGCGGCCCTTGGGGCGCCGCCCGGCGAGGAGACTTTTGTTGAACCATGCGGGGCTCTGCCTGCTGAGTCCTTTGTTTGCGGTCCTTTGTCTCATTCCACTCGGGTGGAACCAGACTTGGAGGCGGCCTCTCAAGCTTCGGTTTCTGAATCGCTTGGGCAGGCGGAGCCTCAATCGCTCGCCCTGTGTGGGATGGAAGCGATTGCTTTGTTGTCTAAATATCTCCCTGAATTTCAGTCAGCCCGCGCGCAGGGTTCGACTTCGCGTTGGTTTAAGCAGCAGGATTCCTCCGAGGGTATTGCTCTCGAGGAGGATTTCAAGCTGGAGTATGACCGCATTGAGGCTGCGCTGTTGGTTAAGCGCCCTACTGCGGTTAAGGGTAAGGCTTTCGCCTTCGGTTCTCAGGATCAAGACAGCTTTTTCAAAGCTAAGACTCTTTCTCCTGAGATTTTAGAAGTTGGTCGTCGCTTGCAGGCGACTAATCCGCTTACCTCCGCTGCGTTCAAGGCGGAGGATAAGCTTTGGTCTAATATTGAAAACCAGGTTAGGTCAGGTGTGCGTTTGGCGGCTTTTCAAGGGTTTCTCTCCGACCTTAGGTCCAGGGCGGAGGAGTTGAATGTTACTGATGGTGACAAGCTGGTTATTGACGACTTGCTGCATACTCTTTTTTGTCTGCAGTGGTCGCAGCTTTCCACCGCAGCTGCTTCGGCTACGTTCCGTCGCAGGACCTTGGCTCTCTCGGCACTGGGTGTTAGAGAGTCGGGCATTGCTCAACTTCTCCGGGATGTTCCGTCTCGGGGTCCTTCGCTTTTTGGTGGTAAATTCGCTACGGTTTTTCAGAGAGAGATCGATGCGCGAAAACAGATCTCGGATATGACTAAGCAGTTTCACACTAGCTCTAAGTCAACGCGGGCCCCTGTCCGGCGTAGGCCTGCTGGTCCCGCTTCGGGTCAACGCAGTCGTGTGTCTAGGGTCCCGCCTTCTGAGCCGCAGCCTGCTCCTTCTCGCGGGAGAGGGAGTCGTGGCAGGGGCTTTTCGAGAGGTTCTCGTGGTAAGGCGACGGCTTCGCATAAGGCCAAGCCTGGGTTTTGATGTTTTTCCCCGAGCGTTTGTTCTTCCGAATTTGGTAGGTGGCCGACTTCATTCTTTTCTCCCCGCTTGGGAGGCCATCTCCGGGGACGCGTTTGTTCTCTCCGTCGTGCGAGACGGATTCTTCATAGATCTTTTCGCTTCGCTCCCCGGAGGGGCTATAAGAATTCGGTCACCTCCCATGTCTGCCCTGGCTCGATCTCATGCTTCAAAGGAGATCGAGTCTCTATTGGAAAAGAGGGCTATAGAAAGGGTAAGAGACAGGCCGTCTCTTTCCCTTTCTCCAATTTTTGTTATTCCCAAGCGCTCGGGAAAACTTCGTTTGATACTGAACCTGAAAAGAATAAACAAATTCATTCCTCCGGTTCATTTTCGGATGGAGACTCTCGCCTCCATTCTTCCGTTGATCAAGAGGAAGGACTACGCGGTCTCGATAGATCTCAAGGACGCGTATTTTCACATTCCCATTCATCGCGCATCCCGCGATCTTCTGGGGTTCTCCTTCCTCTCAGAGACTTATCGTTTTCGTGCTCTTCCCTTCGGGCTGTGCCCGGCCCCTCGGGTTTTTACTCAAGTTGTAGCTGTGCTGGCGGCCTCTCTGAGGCGACGCGGCCTTCGGTTGTTTTGTTACCTGGACGATTGGCTTCTCCTTGCGGAGTCGCGCGATCGTTTGTTGGACGAGACTCGTTTGCTCGTCTCTCTTACTCAAGACTTAGGTTTCCTAATAAATTGGGAAAAGTCAGAGTTAGTTCCCACTCGCAGCCCAGTTTTTCTGGGGGCGGTGTTAGACATACGGAATCAGTTGGCTCGGCCCAGTCGAGACAGGATTCTCACCATTGTCTCTGCGGCTCGCAAGCTCTTGCTGGCCAGAAGGGTCACGGCCAGACAGTGGCTTCAGTTTTTAGGTTATCTAGCCAGTCTAGTCGACGTTCTAGAGGACTGCCGGCTCCTCATGAGACCTTTTCAGAGACATCTCCTCAGGTTCTTCAAGCCGGGAAAAGACTCTCTTTTGGTCTGGATTCCAGTGCCAGTAAGGATCAAGTCTCTTCTCTCTTGTTGGACGAGCGAGGAGTTTCTCGCGCGAGGCAGGTCCTTCACTGCCCCTCTCCCGTCGATATCGGTTTCGACGGACGCCTCTCGGTTGGGGTGGGGAGGACACTGCAACGGCAGCACGGTTGCGGGGGATCGGTCTCATCTTGGGACTCTTCCTCATATCAATGTCCTGGAGTTTATGGCAGTTCTGTTGACCTTGCTCCATTTCAGAAGTCGACTTCTCAGTCGTTCGGTTCTGATTCTCACGGACAATGTTACTGTGGCGGCATATATCAATCGGCAGGGAGGCACTCGGTCGGCTGCCCTGAATGCCCTAGCAGCTCAGCTGTGGAGGTGGTGTCGTCGCATGGCGATCACACCCGTGGCCTCTTTCATCCCCGGTCGGGAAAACCTCATTGCGGATTTTCTGTCTCGGGGCAGGTATCTTCCCATCGGAATGGATGCTCCATCCGGAGGTTTTTTGCCGCATTCGCAGTTGCCTAGGTCCACTGGAAGTGGATCTATTTGCGTCGGTGCTAAATCACCAGCTGCCGAAGTATTGCTCCCGTGTTCGCGATCAGGGAGCATGGGCTCTAGATGCTTTCTCCCTCAGCTGGGAGAACCTTCAGGGATTCGCCTTTCCTCCCTTCCAAATGATTCCGCGTGTCTTGCGGAAAATCAGGGAAGATCGGGCGCGGGTGCTTGTAATAGCTCCCTTTTGGCCCAGGAGGAATTGGTTTCCAGAGCTTATGAGCCTCCTAAGGGCTCAACCGTTCGTTCTCCCGTTAAGAGCGGATCTGGTGTTGCAGCCCCTCTCGGGGATTCTTCACCACAGTCCGGAGTCCCTTAATTTGACTGCTTGGCCCCTGTCAGGGAATCTGCAAGACAGCCGGGTTTCTCTTGTTGTTGTTGTTGTTGGAGCTTGATGGCGCTCTTCAATCTTCATAGATTATCTGCGCCACTGACGTTCCATATTACTTATTTGGCCTCATCTTTGTGATGTCCACTTTGTTGAGGTGGGTTCGCTTTTCCCGTCCAATGTCTTCGGGTTTGAACTGGCTCACCTGCCTCTGCGAAGTGCAAAATTAGTTTCCCATCACCTTTAATTGTGCATTATTGTAATCAAACTTTCGTACCAAAAATAATGAGGATAATGACGAGTCGAATTCCTTTTTTATATTTTTTCGATTTATTGCACTATTTCTATAGTATAAGGTACAATTATAATACGCATGCCCGTGGGTTATACGTATTTATACAAATATATATCATACAAAAATGGGACAGTTTATTTGTGTGCCCACTAGTAGTCTCAGCTCCTCGAATAACTGAGTAACTGGTGAACTAGAAGGGGTGCATGGACCTCTGTCTTTTGGCCTCTTATGTGCAACCCACAAGGGGTGCATGGGCCGCTGTCCTTGCCACCCACAACTAATCGCCAGCCGCGAAGGAGGCCTTCTCCAACCGTTGACCGATAAGAATTTTTTACTGGCCCCAGTATCCGATTTACTGTAAGACTATATGTGGCTAAAACAGTTTTTCGGTTCAAAGTATATTTTTGTTTTCTTTAATATATGTCAATTATTACACTTCATCTCACAATATTGAGACAAAAATTACACCCCTTTTACTCTCTTTTGGGCGCTCTAACTACAACCTTACTTTGAGGATAACATACTCTCCAGACTATATTCTATATTGGAAATGTAAGAATATGCTAATATGAAGCAGTAAAATAGTTATTCAAATCTTTTTGTTGTTTTAATATAATTCAAGATGACTCTAAAATTCGCATCTCTTCCCAATAATTTCACCAAATCCAACGTGACTAATCTAAGTCTTCTTTGCATTGTTCTTCTTTCTCTTTCGTATTTCTTACATTGAAGAAAGAAATGTTCTATTGTTTCTGAGACATTACAATATGCACAAAAACCATTTTCATGTTGGTTACATATGAATAAATAGTAATTTAATTTGCATTTTCCTAGTCTTAATTGATGGATTATAACCTCCTCATTTCTGTTAAGACCTTGGAAATTTACAGTTTCTGTAATGTCAGGCTGTATTTCAAATAAATGTCTACCATTTGATGAGGATTCCCATTGAACTTGCCAAGTTTCTTTGTAAATTGATGACATATAGTTTGTTAATTCCTCTTTTATATATGGAATTTCCAGATCAATATTTTCTTTTGACGCTCCTTTTTTGGCTAGATTATCCACTATTTCATTACCTGCAATACCGCAATGGGATGGTATCCATTCAAAATTTACAGCTACATCTGACATTTGTAGTATTTGTATTTTATATAGTATATCACCTATGAGATTATTTTGTATTTGTTTGTTTTCTATAGCCTGAAGTGCTGACAATGAGTCTGTTAGAAATACGACTGACATTCCTCTGCAATCTTCAAGCCATTCCAGAGCCATTACTATAGCTGCTAATTCTGCTCTCATTATATTTATTGACGTTAATCTAAAAAATCTTTTTATATCCAGTTCAGGTATAAAAAATGCAGAACCGGTGCTTTTGTCTTCTTTTTTTGATCCGTCAGTATATATTTTTAAATAACCTTTCCATCTTGTATGTATCCTTTCTAAAACACAATTCTTCATGTCATGAATTGAATTACTTTTCTTGTTTATGATTTTGTGAATATGATATGATATGTTGGGCATATTATAAGTCCAAAAAGGTTCTCTTAATATTCTTTGGCTCAACTGCTCAACTTTAAATTCGGCATTACATGCTCTTTTAACAAAGGGTCCTTGACCTGGTTTCCAAGTATATTGATCAAGATACCAGGACGGTTCGATTATTTCCAAAGTAGGATGATGGGTATCTCTATTTGACAAAAGATAGAACATATATTTGTCAACAAATAAATTTCTTCTTAGTTGTAAAGGACGTTCACCACATTCTACCTGAAGTGCTTCAAGAGAGGAGTTATAAACTGCACCTGTAATTATTTTCAATGACTGATATTGGACTGAATCTAATTCTTGTTTTGTTGAAAGACTTGCAGAGTCATATAATTCACAGCCGTAGTCCAATATAGATCTAATAAGTCCTTTGTAAACTAGGTAAAGGATTGAACTATTATTTCCCCATCCTGTTCCTGCAATGCAACGTAATAAATTAATTCTCTTACAACACTTCATTTTCAATGTATTAATATGTTTTTTCCATGTTAGTCTGACATCAAACCAGATGCCGAGAAATTTATATTCAGTGTATTGCGGTATTAACCTCTCTTTTATCGTGATTTTTACTTGTTTCTGTTGTCTGTTAGTAAACACCATTGCAGCAGACTTTAGAGGAGAAATTATCATACTCCAGGTTTTGCACCACTGTTCAATTTCTATTATGGCTTTTTGCATTTTCTTTTGCAAAAAGTCTATATTTCTGCCAGAGCACCACAAGGCAATATCATCAGCATACATAGATAGTTTTACGGATTTTTCGTTTATTTTTAAATCATTTAACATTAAATTGAACAATACCGGGCTGATGACACTGCCTTGGGGTGTTCCGTTCTTCAGAACATATTGAGAAGAAAACTTACCGTTAATTTTCACTTTACATAATCTATCTTGTAAAAATGTATTAATCCATTGCAAGACTCTGCCTTTTATAGCAACTTGCTGACATTTATAAACTATCCCCTTTCTCCATAGAAGGTCATACGCCTTTTCTAGATCAATGAAAACAACCAAGGTATACTCTTTATTAGCTAATCCTTTTTGAACATCTGATTCCAATCTAAGTAGTTGATCTATTGTACTTCTATTTTTTTCTAAACCCTGCCTGTATTGGGGTCATAATACTATTTCGTTCCATGAACCATACTAGTCTATTTTTAACTATTCTCTCCATCAATTTCGAAAATGTCGAAGTCAAAGAAATTGGTCGGTAAGATGAAGGGTTGGTTGGATCTTTGTCAGGTTTCAGTATAGGGATCTGGGTAACATGATACCATTCTGAGGGAAAGATTGAAGAATGCCAAACATCATTTAATAACACTAATATAAATTTAAGTGCTATTTCTGGTAAGTGTTGTATCATAGTGGCTTTAATACCGTCTTTCCCTGCCGTAGAATTATTTAATTCTTTTACAGCATTTATTAATTCACCATACGTAAATTCATCATTGAGGGGACTTTCGGACTGGTAACTTTCTTCCATCCTGATCAGAATTTGTCTTTCAAATGTATTTCTCCTACTTATCTCGTCTTTATCTATTCGATTATCTACTGATTTAAAGGCGTTAGCTATCAATTCTGCTTTTTCTTTACTATTTTGAACCGGGTTTTTGTCCTCAGTAATTAAATTCGGAAATATATGCTTTGTACCAGAGCTCCTCTTTATACCTTTGACCATATCCCATACTTTACTGATGTTACTCATTCTGTTCAATGAATGACAATAATTCAACCAGTATTCCTTTTGTGTTCGTCTTTTTATCTTTTGGGCATATGCTTTCTTATTTCGATACATATCTAGATCCTCCTTCTTAAAATGTCTATTTAATCGATTTCTATACTTATTTCTTTCTCTGATTGCTTCTTGTAACTCAGGTGTCCACCACGGGACCGGGTTTTTAGCTGTCCGATTTCTACCTGCTCTGTGGAAGGTTTCTTCTGCTACTTCGTTAATTATTTGTAACACTAAATTGTATTTTTCTTGAACGTTTAAGTCATTGGAAAATTTTAAGATATTTAAATCACTAAATTTTGATTTAATTTTTTTCTCATATTTTTCCCAGTTTACGTTTTTGAAAGACCAATTCTTTTCTTGAGTATCGACATAATCATTATTTATATATTCTATTTCTTGTAGCGAACACTTGATGACGTTATGATCACTCCCGAAATTTCCAAGCACAGTCCAATTTAGTTTGTTAGCGATTTCCTTTGATGCAATCGTTAGGTCTATACATGACCATGTTCCTGAATGAGGGTCCATTCTCGTGGGAGTCCCATCATTTAAAATTACTAAATTATATTTTTCTATAAAATTTTCGACTATTTTCCCATTACCGTCCCGTTTTGTACTACCCCAGAGAGGGTTGTGAGAATTGAAATCACCAGTTATGATAAACTTATTTGAGCAATTTTCAATCAGTTCTTCTAGATGGCGTAATTCTATCTTTTGGCAAGGATTGTAATAATTTATTAAAGTAATAACCCTTCCAAAAAAAAATATCTCGATTCTTTGGTATTCCTTATTTTGTGGAGATTTAATTTCTTTAAATGTAACTGCTTTATGTACATATATTGCAATTCCTCCTCTCCCTCCTTCACCTCTATTTTTATTTTTGATAATAGGAATATAATCTGGAATTGAAAATATATTAAAATTAGTAAACCATGATTCTTGCAAACATAACAGAGATGGAATATCTTTAAAGTCAACATTTTCTATTAGTTCCTTATACAATTCTGGTCCATGTGCATTCATGCTTTGCGAATTCCATTGTAAAATGTGAAAAGCCCTATCTTTGCTTGTCTGTGTTTTCTTTTTGTCACTGAAGACGATCATGAATCATCTCCGGGGACACCTCATTAATGTCCAGGCACCGCCTTGCAGCCTCCACAACTAATCTTATTCTATTGGAATGTGCCGTTTCAGTATCTAAATTGTTAACAATGAAAGTTATAAAGGCTAGAAAATCTACTCTAGCATTTTCTGTCGAAGCCGGAATAACATGATCTGACTCCTCTGGTTCGGAGCGTGTTTCTTTGAATATGAGCTCATCTTGCTCATCAGTTTGAATCGATTTATCAACAGTTTCTGTTTGTGTTGATGTAGTTGCTTTTTTTGGCATTACCATTGTTTTTGGATCACCAGGGTTCACTTCGGAGATATCCGATCGAAGTGGCTTTTCATTTACCTTTATTCCTTTGAAAGTTTCCCTGTTGATTAAATGAGGTTCTTTTAAATTATTTTCTTCTCCTTTTTCCTGATGGTATTTTTTGGTTGCTTGTGCAGAGGTTACATTGTTTTGGAAACTGACGCTCTGAATTTTCTTCGCTTCTTTATAGTAAACACAACCTTGATAGGCAGCCGAGTGGCTGAGATTACATCTTAAGCACTTCGGCTGTTCTTTATTGGGACACATGTTATATGTGTGACCCTCTCCACATCGAACACATCGCTCCCGTCCTTTGCAATTTTTTTGTATATGCCCAAATTGTTGGCATCTATGGCATCTTATTACTGGGGGAACGTATTCCTCAACGATGTACTTTTGATATAAAAAAGATACTTCTCTGGGGAGGGGTCCTTTAAATACTAGTAACACCGAAGGTGTTGGAGATAATTCCCCTTCTATTCTTTTATTAAATCTCTTAACAAATATCACACTCTGGTTTTTTAGTAGCTCGGTGAGCTCTTCATCAGTAATGAGCTTGTCAACTTTGTGAATTACCCCCCTTTTTTGCGTTGGAGTGGGATGGTATTTTGTAACCTTGACAGCGGTTCGAACTAGTTCCGTCATTGATAATATCATTTCCATTTGTTTTTCATTTTTACAAGTTACTTTCAAGTTTCCTTTTTCTTTCCTCATTTTATTGACCTCTCCGAACCTCTCGCGTAATTCTTTATCTAATTTTGCTGGGCTAATTTGCCCAATACTTTTATCACCGACACCACTTATTAATACCACCAGGGTGGGCATCAGTGTATTGGGGATTTCCTTTCCATTTTCAACTCTATCCTTTTCCTCTCTTCTTATGCCTTCTGGTCTTGGTTCCTCCTTGTTTTCTACACTTCCTTTCCTAACTCTCTTCTCGTCTTCATACTTTGTTCTTGGACTCGCTTTTCTCTTTTTCCTCTCCATTTTGTGCCACTCTCTTTCACTCTCCACTCCTTCCGTCGAACTCTCTCTGTTATTTCTTCTAAACGAATGAGACTGGAATTGGCCTACTGGATTTCTGGAGCTAGTAGGAGTATACATTATATTATTTGCAGCCTGATGGTAGGCTTCTTCTCCAGATGATCTATCTGACTCATCTGTCTCCATTACCCCTAGTTTGAAAGTTTGATTATCATAACCTTTTATTGTTAGTCTGTTGGTTAGTTTGCTATATATGTGCTTTGGAAATTCGCTAACAGGCTTACCAATCCGTTGACCGAGTCGAAAGAGCTGGTACATAAGCTATCCCAAAATAATCTCAACATTAAACAATATTTATTTAAAGATTTTCAACGCTCCGTAAATAGGTGGATATTCTGCTAGAAGTATAGCTCCAGGCCACGTCGAACAGATCAAGAGAACAGCCAACAGGACCTCAATTTGTACGGGTGGTGCCAATGTTACGCAAGGTAGCTCCTTAGTTGTATTGTTCTGTTGTGTATACGTATAAATAAGCACAGCTCAGCTCAGCTCAGCGACCGACCGACCGACATTCTAGGGCACAGAACCTAGTTTTCCGCGGCTCTCTGATAGAGCCGCGGACTTTTTAATGTCCAGTCGTAGGGTTTCTACTAGAGAAATTTACAATTCCCGTCTCTCGGTCTTTTTCCTTTGGTGTAAAGAGAGAAATCAATTGGTTCAATTGCGGATTTCTTAATCTCGTTATTTGACAAAGGGAGATCTATCTCTACTATCCGAGGCTACCGTTCGGCGATCGGGGCCATTCATTTGGGTTTCTCAGATGGTTCGGGGATTTCCAATTCCCCGCTACTAAGTGGTTTGATTCGCTCGTTCTTTCTGAAACGACCTTCTTTTTCTAAGTTAGTACCGTCTTGGAGTCTGCCTAAGGTCCTGGAGGCCTTGGCGAAACCTCCTTTCGAACCGTTAGGTGAAGCTTCGCTTCATCATCTTACGGTTAAGACGCTCTTTTTGGTAGCTATTGCCTCTGGGCAGAGGCGCAGTACTCTTCACGCTCTCTGTCTTACTCCTGGTCATGTTCGCTGGGAGAGAAAAGGCGTTAGATTGATTCCTAAGGCTTCTTTTATTGCCAAGAATCAGACAGCTGCCTCTGGCCCTGTTGAGATTTTTCTTTGTCCGCTTTCTGACTTTTCTTCTGTGCGCGAGGACAAAGTTTGGTGTCCTGTAAGGGCTCTCAAATGGTATATTGATAAGACTAAGTCTTATCGTAAGGATGATCAGTTGTTCCTGATCACTAGAGAGCCTTTTTTCCTGCCTCTCTTGATTCCATCTCTAGGTGGATCGTCGAAGCTATTAGGGCCGCTGGCACAGAGGCTCTTTTATCCGACAGTAAGCCTTGTGCTCATGATACTCGTAGTGTCAGCACTTCTTGGGCTCTGTTTCAAGGTGTGGCGCTTGTTGATATTTTGAAGGCTGCTTATTGGCGTTCGTCCAATTCCTTCATTTCTTGCTACCTTAGGGATGTTCCCGCAGGTGAGGCTATGTTTGCGTCAGCCACCTTGAAGGCCGCTGTGTCTTCTTTGTAATCTTTGGTGTATTCCTATTCCCTTCTGCTTGAAACATGCCTCCCGGTCTTTGAGTTGGCGCTGGTCTGGCATAATAGGTAGGTATATATGATTTATTGCAGTAAATTTGTAAAATCAACACTGATTTTCTTATTTACTATATAAATCTATATACCTACCTATGACCCTCCCTCCTTCCCCTCACCTTGCAAGCAACATGTTTCTACTTGGGGTTGCTCGCAAAAGAGGAAGATGGCCGTAGCGTGTTGACGCGCGTGAGTGGCGAAGGGGACAATAGGATTACGGGGGGTGCGCACAATATTGTGACTCATGTGTGTTAAATTCTCGAAGGGGTCCCGTAGTCAAGACTACTGGCATAATAGGTAGGTATATAGATTTATATAGTAAATTAGAAAATCAGTGTTGATTTTACAATTTTATGACATAATGGTTTACATTTACAGAGCTCCCAACCATTCTAAATTTGTAGGAAAGAATCAGAATTTTGACAATTCCCAACTCTTGATTCGATAGTATTTTCCTGGTTTTCTTGATAATTTTATACACACTCGTATAGGGAGAGGTCTCTGTTTCCTGTTTTTGAGTAAAGTCTTTCCTATTTTTCAGTGAGAAAGGTTAGGAGGTCTGCATTTTGACCGCACGCGCTTTGTCTGATTAAGTGCGTCCTCCCAAAATCTAAAGCCACTTTTACAACGCGACGCAAGGAAAGTAGAGAAAGCAAGTCTCTCAGGAAGATTCCGCATGACAGATCTCGTGTCGCGTAAGCTCCCTATTAAAAAAGTACAGGGAGTGAGGGGGTGAGCATTGCAGAGGGAGCGTAAACGTAACATAGCTGAACATCAGCTAAGTATATATTGAGGGTGAGCGCTAGAAGGACGTAACTCAAGATATGCTATTCTGAGAAAATCACTTTGAATATTTGGGACTCAATACAACTCACTGTAGCACCCAACACATTCGATTTATATTCAACTTGGGTGTTTTTTAGTTAAGGCTTTATGGTTCTCAGAATCTTTGGGTTGTAAGGATTATTTGGTTATCAAAATACCAATTTGCCCAAAATACGAGTTACGGCCTTCTGGCGCTCAACCCTCGATGTATTTTTCAATGAAAGACACTGAGTCAGTACAATATGCGTGACAGAAACTGCATGTTCATAAATTCAGCTGAACATGAAAAAGGAAATCCTCAGCTTATTATTGATACCTTAGAAAGTGCTTTTCATCATGTTCATGTTCACTGACAAAGAAATCGACCACCTGAGGGCTGAGACATCAGTGAAAGTAATGACCTCAGCCTTTCATCCATTTACTTGCAAATATCTACATCTAGATTCCTTATTTTATAGCAGGGGTCAGTTTTCAGGCATTAAGACTCTGGAAAGTTATTTTCAGGATATGTATGGACTCTTGTGTACAAAATATTTCATTGTAGGAGATTTTCAGGCCTTGTGATCAGTTCTAACTGGCACCTCTGTTATAAGACTCTACAGGGTTTTAGTAATCAAATATACCATGCACTTAGAAGTTTTAGTTGAAATTATGGATTCTGAGGTGACTGGCATACCAGTCAACGAAGAATCCATAATTTCAGCTGGCACTTCGAAAAGAGTGCATGGCATATATTTATATCCTACAAGAGACAAAAATGCAGTGAAAATCGGCACACATGTCGCCCATGACGTAATCTCCATAACTGTATTGTTAATATTTCCCCCCAAAAAATTCTGATTTAACATGTTAATTATGCTTATTGTATCCCCCGGCAGTATGCCGGAGGATACTTTGGATTCAGCAGCGTTTCGCCGCCGCCGCCGCCGCCGCGTCACATTCTTGTGTGCGCTCTAGCGGTCACATTTCTCGACGAATTTTTTTCAGACTTCCTGTGGACGTGTATCTTGGTAAAATCTGGACCCCTATAGTTTCTGGTGATGCTGCCCCCAGTGTTCCGTCTTTTATAGGGTAAAAGGCCATATTTTTGGGTATAGTTTGTGTGCGCTCTAGCGGTCACATTTCTCAACGGATTTTGTTCAAATTTTGTATGAAGGTGTCTCTTGGTAAAATCTGGAACCCTATAGATTTTGGTGATGCTGCCCCCAGTGTTCCGTCTTTTATAGGGTCAAAGGTCATATTTTGATAGATGTCTTGTGTCGGCAAGGCAGCTACCACCATGTCCAGACTGACGAAGAGGGTATGGACAAACAGCAAGCTGACAGAACACACCAAGATCCAGGTCTACAGAGCTTGCGTCATCAGCACTCTCCTGTACGGCAGTGAGTCCTGGACCCTACGTGCTCGACAGGAACGAAAGCTCAGTGCTTTCCACATGCGGTCTCTCCGACGGATCCTCAACATCACCTGGCAAGATAAGGTGACCAACAACGCTGTCCTGGAGAGGGCCCAGATCCCCAGCATGTACGCCCGGCTGAAACAAAGACGCATGCGCTGGCTTGGCCATGTAGTGCGCATGGAGGACGGTCGGATCCCAAAGGATCTCCTCTACGGGGAACTTGTGCAAGGAAAACGCCCGACAGGCAGACCCCAGCTGCGCTACAAAGACGTTTGCAAGAGAGACCTGAATGCCTTGAGCATTGACCAGAACACCTGGGAAACCGTTGCCACAGACCGCTCAGCTTGGAGGCAGACTGTTCAAAAAGGCCTTTCCAAGTTCGAAGAGAAACTTGCACAGCAGTCTGAGGCAAAGAGGACCAGAAGGAAAGCCCGCAGCCAGACAGACAGACCAGCGTCAGACTTCACTTGCAATCAGTGTGGGAGGGATTGCCACTCCCGCATTGGCCTGTCCAGCCACACTCGACGCTGTTCCAGAATTACGACCCAGAGCGCAACTCCATAGTCTCCCGAGACTGACGGATGCCCTCCCAAAAACTGTTGTGTGCGCTCTGGCGGTCACATTTCTCAACGGATTTCGTTCAAATTTTGCATGAAGGTGTCTCTTGGTGTAATTTAAAAACCTATAGTGTTTGGTGATGCTGCCACCAGTGTTCCGTCTTTTATAGGGTCAAAGGTCATACTTCAGGGCATGGCGTGAGTGCACTCTGCAGGCCACATTTCTCAACGGATTTTGTTCAAATTTTGTATGGAGATGTATCTTGGTATAATCTACACATGTTTAATTTTTGGTGATGCTGCCCTCAGTGTTCCGTCCTTTATAGGGTCAAAGGTCATTTTTCCATTTCTTACACTCTTACTTCTGCATTTCTCGACGGATTTCGTTCAAATTTTGCATGAAGGTGTCCCTTGGTGTAATCTAAAAATCTGTACTTTTTGGAGATGCTGCCACCAGTGTCCCGTCTTTTATAGGGTCAAAGGTCATACTTCAAGGGATGACGTGAGTTCACTCTGCAGGCCACATTTCTTGATGGATTTCTTTCAAATTTTGTATGGAGATGTATCTTGGTATAATCTACACATCTTTACTGTTTGGTGATGCTGCCCTCATTGTTCCGTCCTTTATAGGGTCAAAGCTCATTTGTCCATTTCTAGTTTATGCATGGAATTAGGTTTTGTTGCTCTAAATCACTCAATAAAGCTCAAATGTGCTGATTTTTGGTCTAGATACTCATTATATTCTTAACAAATGTACTTTAAAAAAAGAAAAGGTATTTAAATTAATTTGTATATATTACATTGCTTTTCAATTTGCTTAATATGTATTTCTTTGTTTTTTACCTTTTTGTTTTTATTGTTTCTTCAATGAAATTCGCCGACACTTTTGGGATCATAAATACCATAAAATTGATTTTAATCTGTAAAAGCAAAAACTTTTATACATTGAATAATTTTTATTGAAATTATACATGCAGTCATGTTTTTGAGCCATTTTTGGTCCAACGTGCAAGTATTATTACGTGTAGCTTTGGAACTGCATGCTATGATACATAGCATTTCATAAGGGGCATTAAATCAATGGGGAATTTTGCAGATGAAGGTACTGCTCATTTTTTTGAGCAATGCTTATGGAATTGGGCACACACATCTTTGGTCTTAGGATAAAGATGTGCAAGAAATTATGTTTTAACTTTATTAGAAATCAACTGATCACAGTACTTCCTCATTTTTCAAGGAATGCATAGGAAATTAGCACATATATTGTAACAGGGGTGCAGTCACCTTTATTGACATTTCATGTTATACCTGAGAATATGTCTTGAAATAAACTTTTTGTATACTTTGTATGAAACATTGTCATTGTCTTCATTTAGCTATTGTTTTCAGGGTGAGGATGGTAGGAAGCAAGAGCCTATACCTCTAGAAATTGATGAAATGTGAAATACACATCTGTATGGTTGTCTCAATAGATTAATGTTCTGACTGGCCCTTTTTTCCCAGTTATTTTCAATTTCATTGTACAGTGTATATGTTATTAATTTCATGCAATGTTTATGGCTTAATTTACTTTCGATGCACTGATATTTTCATAATACATTGTAATTTACCATTTTGATAATAGTGAAAATATTATTGCCATTACAAACTCTAAGGAGCATTGTGCACATGCTCAAAAAAAGGAAGGAATTTATAAATGTAATAAAACTAGGGTGAGCACACATAATGAATCAGAGTTTGAAAGAAGCTGAAAAATTTGTTAAGGTGTCGGTGGACCCTGAACAAAAATGGCTTATCTGTTATAGCACATCTGGCCACAGAACATACGAAAAGAAAACTTTGAATTTGGTATTGTCCTTGTTTTCATGTCGCTTTTTAATTCCATGGGGGAGGGGATCGAGGAAATATTTTGCGTGACCTTTTCAATAATGTTTAAAATGCTATGCAATGCAAAGCCATCCTTTTTTTTTTTTTTTTTTTTAATAAAGATCATGGAAATGATATTAACGCTTATTTACCAAAAATGAAATTTAAAGGGCTTCGTGCACAATTGCTCGAGAAGACACAAAGGAGCGTTATCATTGTACTTTTCACTCAAGGCATTTAGGATAGGACATTGGCGTAAATCCCGCGGGGGAGGGGGCGCTATATCCCCCTCACTTTTTCGAGGGGGGGGGGGGATGGCGTGTGCAAATATCCCCCCTTATTTTATAGGAAAACTTATATTGTTATTAATCAGTTAGTGCAATTATTTTTTTAAATGTCATAAACGATGGCCAAATAGTGGAAATTTTATTTGGAATGCTCTTAAAAACAAAAAAAAAATGGTTATTTTTCACTCGCTCGATTTGTTCGCTCGATTTGTTCCCTCGCAAACTTGTGTCTGGGGGTCTGCGCAGGTGAGCGAAGTTATACTTAAGTGTGAGACCACGCAAGAAATCTTTTGCAAAAAAAGTCGATCACCCCCCCCCCCCCCCCCCCCCCCCCCCACCTCAAAACGGATTTTCGCCGGTGGTACATGAGCCCCTTAACAGAAAAAGCCAATGTTTTAAACTTGTATTTTATTTTACCAAACACAAACAAAGATTAGGATGTGAACAAAGATGAAAAACCCGTGTAGGCGTAAATGAGCCCCTGAACAGAGAAGGCCCATATTCCCTTTCATTTTCATTTTCAATTTGAAAAAAAAAAAAAAGTTAGTGGAAGAAGAAAAATCGACAGAAGAGAGCTGGGTGCACAATTGCTAGCTGATTTCCTTATTTCCGAATTTCAGTGCTTTACTGATTTGAAGTTGTCCCCCACAGGGCTTTGTATATGAAATACAAGACTTCAAAAATTATTATTATTACTATTATTATCAAAGTAATTCATGATCGCATTATTATAATAATGCAAGTTTTTGCCAAGCAAAATCATAATTTAGAGCCGAATTTCAGTGCTTTATTTGAAGTTGTCCCCCACAGGGCTTTGTATAAGACTTTTTTGGGGGGCATGCCCTATTGTGTCCCCCACCCTTCAATATTTTTTTTTTTTTTTTGGGGGGGGGGGGAGGGGACATGTCCCCCATGGATTGATGCCCATGTACCTGGCAAGTTTTCAAGTTAATGAAAACCTATTGGTTTACAAAATAATTGATACTTCTATTTTTTGTCACAACCACATGCAGTTAAAACACAACTGTCCTCATCCGTGGTCATCCCCCGACCCCCCCCCCCCTTCCCAACGGCCAATCGATGGGAAGAAGCGAGGAAATAACATTGACATTATGAATAAGAATCTCTGCACAATTCTCAAATAGGCAACAACGTCTATTTTGTGGGTGTGGCTGATTTGGAGGAGTTTGATTGGTTGCAAGAGGTGATCAGATGAGTACATTTTTTCTGTAGGGGTGTTATCATGACGTGGTATGTTAACACAATAGAGATTCGGATCGCCTTTGCGGCTAAATTCCTCGTCGATGGGTTCCACGGAGCGAATCGCCTGGCCGGAACCAATCGCCTGTGACTATCGCATCTTATGGACCGAGGCGGATCCAATCGGCGGTACATATTCAGGCGATTGGTTCCGGAGGATCCATTCGCCTGCCCGGAACCAATCGCCTATGACACCGGCATCAGACTAGTCAACCTACTGGACTGTATTGAATAATCCACGCAGCAAGCAGACCAAACGGACGTTGAGGGCGTGTGACTTACACAAATTTGTCGATCCTTAAAGGAGAATTAACCCCTGATTACAAATTTACTTATATTGGAAGGTGTAATATATTCCTACTTATTGGCCTAAATCATTTTCTAATAAGATATCAGAAAAAGGGTATAAATAAAGATATTCCAACACCCGGTATCGTCTCCTACTCATTTACATGGGGGCTGCCATTTTCTTGATGATTTGGAGTTGTACATGAACCATTGAGAAATGTTCCAGTCAGGAAGATATTTTGAATCCAAATCCTAAATTGATTTTCTTCATTACCTAAAATCCCATATGTGACGAAAAATATAAAGTGGGTGTTTACATGTATTATAAAAATTAAATCTTTATAATGATACTTTTAAATTGTCTGGTTTTGCTTAACAAAAATCTTTTTTCTTGGGTTTGCCAAACAGAGCAGAACATAATATATGCAGCATGCATTCTGACTTTTCAAGTCCATTATCCGAAAGCAGGTGAATGCATAGTTTGCCGCTATAGATGCTCAGGGAAGAAGCATCCATAAAATTTGAATTAATTTGCTCCTTCCCATATGTCCAGTATCGAGAAAATAGATTTCTATTAAGCGAATATCGATTTTCAACAGAAATATATAAGGAAATCTTCAGTTTAAAAATAAATTGACATATCTATTCTATATTTTTAATCTCAAATGGGTTTTTAATTTTGAAAAAGGCAATTGAGCATTTGGATTAATAAGAAAATCTTCTTGTACACATAAACAAAATGGCATCCCCCATGTGCTGCTAGCAGACGATACATATTGCTAGCAGATGATAAATTTTGCTCAGAAAATCTTGATTCGTCGTATCGATCTCGTATATTTTGACGCGAAGCCATATAGTCTAACAAGTAGGAATAAATAACACCTTTGAACACTATCGTCTTTGTTTTTGAGCTTAATTCTCCTTTAATACAGTCCAGCCAAACCTGCCATCTCCCCCGAATTTCAGGGGGAACTCTCACCGTCGGGCTCCGCCTATACGATTGTCAAAGCTCAGCTGATTAGCTTATTGCAAATGTCAATCAAGCTGAATGCAAATCGTGGCCGATTAAGTTATAGTCTAAATTCAAGGCTTTACAATTTAATATAAGTTTAATCCAAAATAGATTTTGACATTATTTCTTTAAATTAGTTTAAAACCCGCAGTGAATATTGAATATATAGTTGAATGAACCAAGTCCATGTTGAATTTAATTTTGTAGCTCCATTGTAGACATTTTGAATACGAAACAAATAAAATCTCGCATGTACGTAAGACTATATAATACATCTCTAAATTGCTTCTGAAGCTCAGATATGTTCACCTTTGTCGACTGGAGATTCGTGTAATGTTTTTGTGTGACAAGCTGTACATCGCATATCATGCACCATCTTCCCATTGCAAAGCTGCTCGTCTTCCCTGCCATTTTCTTCTTTGACGGCCATCGCCATCGCCATCGAGCAGGGAGTATATCAAACACCGTGCACCTCTAGCTCTGGAAGTTTTCACTCACAGCCACTGCACACATGCACACACGTGCATTGTTTTCTTTCGCTAACATCGCGATCCCGGGCGCATGTGATCAGCTGTTTCTCGCAATGCATATTCATTACGGAGCGGTTACGTATGAATATCAATTAGATGATGTCATACTACATTATCTCGCTCGTTCTGGCAGGGTATTCTGGACGATTTTTTTCGGGGAGTACAGATTAGTGGAGTCGCGCGATCAGCGGCTTTGCGCGGTGAGTGGAGTATGTGAATCAATGGCGTGTGAGTGTGTGGGGGAAGCGGACGATTAAGAATTAAAATCGGCCAGTATCTGGACTAGCATCAGACACCCTACAGGGCTAGTTAAAAACCTGTTTAGTGATTTTCATAGTTTTCCACAACGATCTCTGTCATTCAAGAATTCGTCTTTTCTTATTAGTTATCGCATTTCCCCATATCGGATGACAGATTTTTAAAATATATATAATAAAATCTTTTCGATTGATTTCCGTCATGTCATCTATTCGCTTCTTTCGAAATATTACATGCGACTGGACTTGCTTTTCAAATTTCCCCCTCTTTTCTGCATTTTACTGTTTGAAACATTTATATAATATAAAATTTATAATTTATATAATATTGAAAGAAAATAATTAATACTTTTACCACCCCTTCGCTATCCATACTTTATCATAGTAAAATATTCCTCGTCATGCAACTGAAATTATCTCTTTAGTTCCCATAATTCTCTTTATATATATATTATCTTTTTTGTTGTTTTTTTGTTGTTGTTGTTTTTTTTTTGGGGGGGGGGGGGGGGGGGGGGGGGAGAGAGGTACGCGTTTTTCCGAAAGTTCATAATGCCGAAAAAACAAACTTTCTATACCTGCAAGAGGTACATAATTCCGAAAATTAAATAGGGTTAATAATTCCGAACATCTGATGCATTAGTCCCATGAATGAGCGCCGATTTCTTGTCACAGTTGTAATAAGTGAGCCTAGTATATTTCAATAAATGTTGAATGTACCGGAGCAACTAATGGTAAAGGCTAATCGCGTCCCTCCCCCCCCCCCCCCCGATCGCCGCCCATGGTTTCAACATGAATTTTACTGAATTGACTTTATTAAACATCCTTGACATAGTACATCAATATTTTGTTTCAACAAGAAAATGAGAGAGAAAAGATAATAACTTATATGTACATTTCAAATAACAAAAACATATCACAGTAGTTTAATAATATTTAATTCTACATGTACACAGATTGATATGATATAACTCATTTTAGAATTCACCCCTGAATGGTATGATTTCCTTAATGTAATTTATTAGACTTAGTTTGACATATTCGTTATCTTATTTCATTAAGAATATGAACTTTTCTTCTGCTCTAAGAAAAGCGATATTAGGGTATTTAATGATAAAGTTTTTTTCTTTGTTCATTGAATTTAGGGCAAAATATCAGTGTGTGAGTAGTTTGTCACCAATCTCTCCTTCCTCACAGTTGGTGCATATAGTCTAAGATGTTTTCTCAGGCCTTCTGTGCCTTCCTGTTTCTATTGCTAAATTATTACGCTTATTCTGAAGCGGCATATATTTCTTCGGAGTCGAAAACTTTCGATAACATGAAGATACTGTTCCTGCATGATATCTGACTTAAATTTACTGTATGTTCTCAGTTTGTTCCCCTTCCCCTCTATTCCCTACATTACTGTGCAGATCGGTGCATGGTGAATTGGTTTTTAAAAATATCCTTCATAACGGAATTCACTTCATTCCGACAACCCATTCACTGTCAGTTAAGTCTACAACATCAATACATTAAATGTTTTCATCAGGATATAGTTTACAAGCTTTCAATAACGTATGTACACTGTAAAAAATAACTGTAAAACTGCAGGGTTTTGGGCCCTTGAAATTCCAAGTTATTGCCGTTATTTGAATTTTAATTTTTTTTTTCCCTGTAACACAACATCAAGTTTGTTGGTTTATCGGAAATTAGCATATATTTACAATCGCCGACATAAAGCACTGATAAAAAAAAACATCTTCTCACATTTAAACCGCGGTCTATGTACAATGGAAACACGGGCATTCCCAGCCTCCTGACTGCCAGGAATTTCCCACAAAAACGGCATTTTTGTTTACAGTGTACAATAAACCAGCATGCAGTGTTTTTTTCTTGTCATTACTCTATTTATTTCGTACGCATGGTATAACAGGGAATTGCAATCAATATCTTTCAACCGTGACCAATACTTAGCTACACAATAACATAAATTATTAATAATGGATATTCTCCTATCTCAGCCAAAATGGCTATAATTTACTTTTCTTATTTACACCAAGAGCATATCTGAGCCGCTGTAAGTGAACAGGTTCCAAAACATTTTTAAAGAATATTTTTGAGTGACCTACATCATTTCTCAGAAGTTTTATTGAAATACACTAGGTTCACGTATTGTAACTGTGACAAGAACTCGGAGCGCATGGCTGAAACAATACACGTATTGCCTTTGTCTATTGTAGGTTTGAATTTTTCATTACTTTGAGAAAACAATTATTACAAATGGGAAACGTACCGTTTAGATGAGATATGTTGCTTGTAATATGCCTCTCGCTCGTTTTAAAGATGTACTTTGATGTAATGAGAAGAAGAAAAGTGAATTATTTCATAATCTTTTGGAGGTGCGTCTCTACCAAAGCAGCATGAACCATGCGATGAGAACAAGACTGCTCTGCAAGCTAACCCAGGTATGATTGAAACATAAGGCAACGAAGGACATCAGACATGTTTTGTTTTTGTTTTTTTAAGTCTTTTTTATCTCCCTCAACATTCATTTCATTTGAATTATGATGCAGTAAATCTTAATTCGAATATCCCTTTTGGCAATATGGACCTTAAGAACAATTAATTCTTTTCTTTTTATGAATTATGAATCCTTTTCCATTTTTGGAATTAGGAAGCTTCAGAATTACGAACTTTTCAAAATTATGAACTTTTGGAGGAAAAAAAACATGTAACAGAATTTTCTAAAACTATGTATAGCCTTTCCTCCTTAGGGGCAGTCAAATATAAAAAAAGGAATCAGCCAGCCCGACTTCTCTGCGAGCTCATTTTCGCCCAGAATACGGCCGAATGCGGCCGGTGTCTGCTTGATCACTGCGAGCTCCGTCATTTTTTTTTTTTTAGGGGTCGGCCTCAGGGCACCGAAATCTGCTCCCAAATCAGCCAATAGTGAACGTAAACAGATCGCCCGGAAATCTCTCAGGCATCGGAAAAATAAATTTTAAAAAATAAATAAAAGCATGGTTAACTATACTGAACTACAAAAGAAACGTCGCACTTTTCAAATTGATATCTTTTACACATGATATTGGAATTTGATACGTAAAATCACGTTTTATGCTTTTTTAACATCACAGATATGGCATTGACCGTCCATAACACATCATCATAAGAAAATGTGATTTCTGTGTAGGATTAAAACTCATATCCTTTCCGTGAACATGGTAGTGCACTCGAGCGCAGCTTTTTGAAAAACATGATGCACATGCACATCCTCTATCCAGTGGGTTTAAAAGGGACCCAAAACCTTCATCCTGTCATTCGTTTCCTGAGCGCTGTCACCATGCCACGTCTGACTCGAAACCAGAGGGAACAAGCCATCGGACGTCTTCATGCTGGCCAACGTCCTATAGAGTCATTGCCAACGACTTCAATGCAGCGTTCGGACAGTAGAGAGACTGCGGGAGCGATACAATGCAACCAACAGCACCAACGATCGTCAGCGCAGTGGTCGTCCCTGGGTGACAACAGCACGTCAAGATCGCCATCTTCACCGGGACCACTTGCAGGATCGCTTCCGCAGAGCAACAGAATCGGCTCTACAGACTATTGACACACACAACAGACCAATTTCTGCAGCAACTGTTCGTCGTCGGCTGAGAAGCTTCAACTTTTCTTGTCGGCATCCTGCTCGGGGCCCTATCCTCACCGTTCGACATCGTCGGGAACGTCTCCTGTGGGCCCAACAACGTCAGAACTGGCCATATCAACGACGAGAGTCGTTATTGCACATCTGCACTTGTTAATAAAAAAAAAAGCAAAACATTTTCTCAGTTTTCACTCTTGAATAAAGAGTATGTTTCATTGTAAATAAAACAGTTTCAAACACATACATGTGCGACGTTTCTTTTGTAGTTCAGTATACAATGATTACAGGTTGGGCAGTCTATTTTGTTTATCCTCATTGCCCTTTTGCATTGTAGCCCCACAATTATTATCTAAGATTGGCTTTCCCACCGAGCTGGCACAATAATTGTTTTTGTTTTAATTCCATTTTAGTTAAATTGTTCTGCCATTCAGTGAAATTAGAACTAGATGACAAACACCGGAGAAAAATCTTAGCAGGGGTGCCGGAAATTATCATATTTCATCGCCCATATGCTCCGAACCCTCAGTGGGTGCTCTGTTGTCTTTGGCTTATTGAACAGTGAAGCTAGGGATACAGCTTTAGTTGCTTGAGTAAAATTACGATGTAATGTCCTAAATGTGAGTTAATTCAAGCTTCCAACAATTACAATACGCCAGCCTAGGCCTATTCTGATATATTTCAGTAAATTTTGAAACAATATTTCTTTGTCTATTGTAGGTTCAACAGTTTTATTTTTCATTACTCTGAAGAAAAAAATATTGCACATTGGAAAAAAGTATGTTAACTGTTCATTAAGATGAAGTATGTTGCTTGTAATATGCCTCTCGCTTGAAAGTGTATAGTAATGAGAAGGGGGACAAAAAGGGAAATTAATTCTTGATATCTTGCCGGTGCATACCTACCAAAGCAGCAGGAACCGTGTGACGAGAACACTCCACTGCAAACTAACCCTGGTATGTTGTAACATAAGGAAACAAATCACATGAGTTTATTTAAGTGTTGTTTATCTCCCTTAACGCACATTTATGGTGTGGAAATATGAATTCTGATGCAGTGTATAATGAATTCGGATATTATTTTCGGAAATATGAAACCTTTGGAATAATTAGCTCTTTTTCATTTTCACTTCATTTTAGGAATTATGAATCGTTTTCCTTTTCCTGGCTTATAAATCTTTTTTTTATTTTTGGAATTACGAGCCCTATTTCAATTATGAACCATCGTTATTACAAAACTTCGGAATAACGAACTTTTCGTAATTTTGAACCATCGGGGAAAAAAAACATGTAACCATGTTTTCAACAACTACATGTAGGCTTAGCTTTTCCCCCTTTAAAGGCACAAATAATTTATCACTTATAGGAGAGATGGAAAGGTATGGAATTTGCAAAATTCGCGTTTACATGTACACATAGCACGCCCCTTTAGGCGCCTTACGAAAAGTTTTTACAGCGGCGGGCCCTCGGCGGCGCCGAATGATTCGGCGCCGCCGAGGGCCCGCCGCTGTAAAAACTTTTCGTAAGGCGCCTTAATATGCGTGTTCGTCGGCCTAACGCAATAAAAGTTTACACGGCACGGATTTCACCAAACGAAGGGGAATGCTTCGTTAAAATTTATACCAGTTCAATATCTATATATTCTCATGGAGCCTCCAAGTTGTCAAACGGATCAAACTCGATGCAACTTCCAAAAGATAAAGACATGGTTAACTACCATGACTGCTTGTTGGCTAGTCTTTGCTCCTCATTACCCCGCTGCATCTTCACCCACTCAGCTGGCACAATAATTGTTTTTCTACATTTATAAAAATGTTTTTCCATTCTGTAAAATTAGAATGAGAAGAATATTACCAGAAAAAAAATTATAGCAAGGGTCGCGGAAATAAACACAGTTCATCGCACGTTTGTTATAATTGAAGCTCCGAATGTGTAGTATTCTATCATCTCAAACAGCCCATGTGTGCTCAGTTGTCTTTGCCTTTAAATGGATTGCAAAAACACAACAGAGAGAAAGAAAAAAAAGAGAAAATGCAGAAAATTATGATCATTCAGGATTATGCGTCCATGTCCGCAGCGTAAAGACATGTAGATTTTTTTTTAAAATAATCTAAAGCTCGGTCGCTTTGCTCCCTCCCGTAATTTGTACTCTAGAATGTTGAAATTTTTGCGCCCCAGTAAAGAATATAGTTTATGCACAGCATTTTAATAGGGTTCAATCAATCTCTTGAAAAATATTTTGCCCCCATTTAGGATAAAATGTGTAAATTGCATTTGCAAAGGTTCACCATTTGAAAGAACTCTAGACTGTCAATTCCCTTGCTAAATAAACACAACACAACACAAAAAGTAAGTTCCCCCTAAAACAAATCTCTGTAATTTCGTGAATCAGGAACCTGAGGATACCTGAATACAGAAACATATAGCTGTACTTCTTCGTTACCTTTCATGTAAAATTCAGGGGAAATCATTTGGTCACGCCTCAGTGAGCACGTACCCCCTAAAGCAAAATGGCCACTTTTTTAAAGTTTGATTTGATTTGATTTGATTTATTTCTGTATTTTTCCAAATATACAAAGTATAATTGATACACAATAAGTGAACGGAACATAGTAACACAATACATGACAATATAATCATCAATACAAAGAATATATACTTTGACATAACAAATTATAGAACGCAAACAAAACAACAAATGCAGGAGGTTTCCATCATAAGCATATAGCTTGACTGGGATGGGAGTCTCGAGAAGATTTTATACGATTTTTGGACATTGTAACGGTTTAATAATTAAACAAAAAGGAAAGGAAAAGAAGAGAGAAAAAAAATACATCTGCAGTTTCGGGCGTATGGAAGTAAAAGTAAAAGTGTGTGCACGTGAGTGCATTAGTGCAGAGATGTGTGCACGTGCATCTTGGTTGATCGATCGTTTTATTGATTTATTATGTAGGGTGTGTATTCCCAAGCCCAATGTCATAACTTTGATTCATTGATATCGGAATACATTTCATCCGTCATCCAGTTTTTGAGTATCAAAAGGCATGCAACATACGTTTCATGTGCTTTGTAAGATACCAGATGACTTGTGCGCAAATTTCAAGGGTGAGTTTCTACAGAAAGAAAGAGGGTCGTGTTCTAGCATTAATTGTAAGCAGTGTCGATTTCGTGTGAGACGGATGCTTCTTGTTGAATTTTATCATAAGGAAATAATGAAAATTGATGCTTCATAAGATATACAAGAAAAATTGACACAATATAGTCCGGGAGACACGGGGGTCAACCTAGCTGGAAAGGAAACGAATTTTCATGTGCATGAATGTAAAGATGGCATCGTCCGATATAACGAATTGACCGTCTGGCATGTTCTATGTGGTGGGTGTGGCCAGGGGGAGGTCACAAAGTGGTCAAAAAAATGAGCTTGATCAGCTGGAAAGGAAACCCTAAGAAACCTATATGACAAGGTTTGCCAATTCTTTGGAATGCCTTACCCATTTCTCTTAAATCCATAGATTCTCTTGAAAAGTTCAAAACACATCTTAAAACACATTTATTCAATACCGCCTTCTCTGATTGACTTCTCTAAGCTTAAGTTTATACTCTTCATCTATGTATTTCCTCTCTTCCGCGCCTCGGAATAGGCTACCTAGATAGATGGCGCGTTATAAATGTCTATTATTATTATTATTGTTATTATTATGTATTCCCAAGGTACATGAATGGGTGCTGCCAGACGTTTTAAGTGGTGGGGTGCCCGCCAGACGCCCCAAAGTTGTCCGAAAAATTGAGCTAGATCAGCTGGAAGGGAAACCCGATGAAACAATTGGAAATTGTTCGGCAGAGACCAAATATACAAAAAATGACCACTGCCAGACACTCCTAATGTAACCCCCCCCCCCCCCCCCCCCCCATTATCAAGCTCGGTCAGCTAAAAAGGAAACCTTATGAAACCGTTAGAAAGTAATCGCGAGAGTCTAGACGTACGCAAATGACCACTACCAGACGATTTAAGTGGGGGGGGGGGGGGGGGGGGGGGGGGGGGGGGGGGGGAGGGACGCCCAAGACCCCCCCCCCCCCCCCCCCCCCCCATACACTGAGCGAGATCAGGTGGAAACGAAAATTCGTGAGAACAAAGCGAAAAAAACAAACAAATAAAACAAATCGGCTTTGTCCAGACCTACATAGATACTGCCAGACATTGTATGTTGTGGGATCTGCCCCCCCCCCCCATTCAATAAGCACGCCCTTAAGGTAGTTTCCAGGCACAAACCCGTCAGTCGTAAAAGAGTGTCTGCACTGTAAGACTACCATAGGCCCTGTACTATAGCTTTGCTGCTTCTCAATTACTATTTTGATTTCCATGTATTAAACAAGAGAAAACTCTCTTGCATCTATTTGTAAAACAACCGGATGCTAATTTGTAACTACATTCAGTGAGGAAATCGGCTGCCAATTTTGTAATAGATGTCTAGGTTTGTTTCCTTTCGGAACCAATTATTATTCCGATTTTTTGTGAGTTTGACAATAATGTCCTGAGAAATACACAATTCAATGATCTTACTAGTGCATTGTTTAATATCTTCCCAAAAGTAACGATAGAATGCTACAGTAAAACCATGTTGTCGGGGATTATTGTTTTTCATGAGTTTTAAAGTAGGATAGACCTCGTCAGCGCTGAGTTGACCTTCTAGTATTGTGAGGACAACTTATAGGCAGTGTTGGGAATGTCAGGGTAATTGAATGTAATTGAAGTTTATTTCATCAGTTTCTTTTTCCGTATACAGATTTGATTAAAATCAAACACTTCCCTGAGTATGTCATTTTGCCTTTCAAATATATTACCATTTTCAGTCGATTTTCAATACGATAACTGACGTATTTCTCTATTGATATTATTTTGTTTTTTTCCAAATTTAAAAAGAATTTAAAAGGTTTTGTCTCCAACCTGCACCCTCTTTATCCGAGATCTGATTGATATTCCTTCTTTTGTTTTTAAACGGAAACCTTCCAATTCAAGAAATTCAATTCTCATTTATTTCATTTTCAATTAGAAAGTACATTCAAAACAAATACAAAATATGTCATAAACGGAATTAGAAAATGGGGCAGAAGGGCACGATAGGGACATCCCAGGCATATGCGAAGGGCCTTTTTCTGTAATTTAAATAATTTATCTAATTTAGTTCGACTACAATTGCCCCAAACAGCAACACAGTAATTTAGGTATGAGAGCATAAATGAATTATAAAATAGTATTAAAGCAGAAGGCGGAATCTTTTAATCTATACAAAATACCAATACAAAATATGTCCTAACATGGTTCTAGATAAAAACTACTTCGCAGTTGAGTGTAATGGTTTATTCATTCATTTGCGAGGGAGCAAAATATTGAAAATATTTTGAATAGCAGCGATTTTCCTAATATGATAAGAAGACAATGGTAAATGCGAGCGAGCGTAGCGAGAAAGCTTTGGAAAATTTTAGAAAAATTTGTCCTCCTTCCTGTTATGATTTAGGGGCATTGCTCATTCTTGTATAACATAGGGAATTGTGCCCCTCAGTAGGGAATCTATTATTATGAAGCCTCTCTGATTATTTGGAGCTACATGTAGGTAGGCCTTTGTAGCTTTTAGGGCACAGTTTGTAGCGACATCGGAGTATACAGGTAAAATAATATTAAATATATATAGGTATATAGGTAGGGCACTTATCAGAAAACAAAAGGGGCACTGATCAAAAGGGAAAATAATACTATTAGAAAGAAAAAAGGGCACTGATCAAAAGTAAAAGGGGCACTTACAAAGAGGCATTTATCAGAGGTGGAAAGGGCACTTATTATAAGGAAAAATTGCACTATTAGAATAGAAAATGGGGACCAATCAGACGAAAACAGGGACACTTGTCGGATTTCAAAGGGGACACTTGTCTTATCTGAGCTTAAAAGGGGCACTTATCAGAAGGTGAAAAGAGCACTTATTAGAAAGAAGAAGGTGCAGTCATAAGGAGAAAAAGGGTCACTTATCAGAGGTGGAAAGGGCACTTATCATAAGGAAAAATTGCACGAAAACAGGGACACTTGTCGGATTTCAAAGGGGACACTTGTCTTATCTGAGCTTAAAAGGGACACTTATCAGAAGGTGAAAAGGGCACTTATTAGAAAGAAGATGGTGCAGTCATTCAAAGAAAAAGAGTCACTTATCAGAGGTGAAAAAGGGCACTTATGAAAGGAAAATTGTACTATTAGAACAGAAAATGGGCACTTATCGGACGAAAAACAAAGGCACAAATTTAAAAAGGGGCAGTAATATCTGAAGTTAAATGGGTATTTATCAGGGAGAAGAAGGGGCGCAGTTATACAAAGGAAAAGGGGCACTTATTAGAAGTGAAAAAAGGGCACTCAAAAAGAAAGATTGCACTATTAGGACGGGAAATGGGCACCAATAAGACGGGAAAAAGCGCAATTATTAGATTTTATAAGGGGCAGTCATATCTGAGGTTAAAAGGGGGCACATATCAGAAGTTAAAAGGGCACTTATTTGAAAGAAAATTGGGGGCACTTATCAGCTATGAAAGGGGGAACTTTTGGGGTACTTGAAAAAGTGGGGGTGGCACTGTGCCCCCCCCCCCCCCCCCCCCCCCCCCCCCCCCGGAGCGCCACCTCTGAGAGGCAGTCGTGATAATAGAGAAATGCAAGGATACAATAAAGAAAATGCTATTACAGATAGAGGGTACGAATCGACATAAGATTGGGTTGCGTACATTTAGATGCAATTGATATTAAATATAGGGGAGATGGAATTTGTGACATCCTCGTTTATTTGTACACATAGCACGCCTGTTATCCTTAACCGTCGGCTTAACGCACGGACTTCACCGAACCCAGTGGTATACTTCGACGTGTTACCAGTTCCTTATCTATAGATTCTAAGTGAGCCTCCTAGTTGTCAACTGGAACATACTCGATGAAAAATTCAACAAATAAAAACATGGTTAACTACAATAGTTACTGGTTGGGTGGACTATTTTTTTTATTTTTATTTTTTTGGGGGGGTTGCTCCTTTTGTACTGTTGCCCCACAATTATCTAAGATTGGCTTTCCCACCAAACTGGCAAAATATATATTTTTTTTTCATTCCATATATTTTTTTTTAATTCCATATTTTTTTTAAAATTCCATATTTTGTTGTTATTGTTCTTTCATTGAGTGAATTTATATCTAGATGACAAACACCGCAAAATAAAAATAATCTTAGCAGGGGTTCCGGAAATAATAATATTTCAACGTCCATATGAGGGCACCTCATCACTCCCGAATGAATACTTGATATACGAAGCTCCAATGGAGTTGTCCTCTCTCACCCGAACCCTCTATGGGTGCTCTGTTGTCTTTGGCTTTAAATAAACAGTGAAGGGAATACAGCTTTAGTTGCTTGAGTAAAGCTTGTAAAATCATTAATTGGAGTTAATTCAAGCTTCCAAATGTAACAATAGGCGAGCCTATATAGGATATATTTCAGTAAAGTTTCAAACATCATTTCTTTGTCTATTGTAGTAGATTCAACAGTTTTACTTTTCATTACCGGTACTCTGAAAAAATAGCGCAATGGAGAAAATTATGTTTGCAGTCCATTTAGATGAGATATGTTGCTTGTAATATGCCTCTCGCTTGTTTTAAAGATGTATTTCATGTAATGAGAAGAAGAACAAAAAAGTGAATGAATTCTTCATCTCTTGCAGGTGCATATCTACCAAACCAGCAGGACCCATATGAAGAGAACAAGACTCCACTGCAAACTAACCCAGGTATGATAATTTGTGATATAATGCAACATAAGCTCACATGACATGTTTTTATTTTAGGTCTTGCTTATCTCCCTTAACACTCATTCCATAGTGTGGAAATATGAGTACCGATGCAGTGAATATGAATTCAAAAAATAGATACAGGGTTCAATTCCATTTTCAGAAATATGAACCTTCGGAATTATGAACTCTTTTACATTTTAGGAATTATGAACCCTTTTCAATTTCCTGAATTATGAACCCTTTTTCATTTTCGGAATATACAAACCCTATATCATTTTCCGAATTATCAACCTTCGGAATAATGAACCTTCAGAAAAAAACGACAGGAACGGCGTATTTTGGACGCCTATGTTAATAGCCTTTCTTCCTTCGAAGGGACAACTAATTGATTATATTGACAGGTGAGTTGGAAGCGTATGGAATTTATGAAATGCTCGTTTACTTGTACACAACCCACGCCCGATATGTGTGTCAGTCGGTCTAATTAACGCCATAAAAGTTTGGACGGCATGGACTTCACTGAACCCAATGGAATGCTTCATTCAGTTTCATCAGTTCCATTACTATCATGTCTATAGATTCTACAAGTGAGTTTCCTAGTTGATAACCGGAACAAACTCGATGCAAATTTCAAAAAATAAAAACATTGTTAACTCCCTTCACTACTGGTATGACTGGTTGGTTAGTCTATATTTTGCTCCTCATGAATCTCATTGCATCAACGCTCACATTGATCTAAGACTGGCTTTACCACCGAGCCGAAACAATGATTGTTTTTTTTTTCCATTTTCGTATATTAGAACTAGATGACAAACACCAGAAAGAGGACGATCATCAAGGCGCTACAAACAACACTGATAATTGCTCATGAGAAACAATATGTTTACGGTCTATTTAGATGGGAAATGTTAATAAGCCTCTGACTTGTTTATGGATTTGATGTAATGAGTCATAAGTGGGGGGAAATAATTATGTTAATGGATTCTTAATCTCTTGCAGGTGAATATCTACCAAACCAGCAGGACCCATATGAAGAGAACAAGACTCCACTGCAAACTAACCAAGGTATGGTTGTGACATAAGGCAACAAAGCACATGCGACATTATGTATAATTGTGTTATATTATGTTGTATTTCATAGTGTGGATATAAGGAGTACTACATTCAGTCAGTATGATTTCTGTTTTTATTTATGATTTTCAGTAAGGTTTAATATTATTGTTTGTTCATATTTTGTTAATCTGAAAACTCGTATTACTATAATTATAATAGAGAGAGAGAGAGCGAGCGAAAGAGAGAGAGAGAGAGGGGTGCCATTTAGTCAGGCAAACATGATAAGAGAGCAATGATACATGGGGGGGGGGGGGGGGGGTGATGCCCAACTTCTTCACACAATATACTGTGACACAACATGAGTTAAGATGAAAGGTGAATGGTTTGTCTTTTGTGATTGGATCGTTTCAGATATCTACAGTGTGAAGATCTCAGAGTCCTTGACTGTTATGCAATGTCGTGAAAAATTGAAGAATAAGTACCTCAATACGTTATGCAAAGTCCCAATGGCTCCATGGAATCCACATAAGTATGCTGAGTTAAAGGAAATACATACAGTTGTCACTATGGTGAAAAGGGACGCAAATGGACAAGAAACTGGGGAGAAGCAGGTTCTTCAGGGATCTGTTGCTGAAATATTTTCAACGAAAGTAGACGGCATGTACCCTGTCCGAATCCTCATTTCGGCCCCCGCTGGACGAGGAAAAACAACGGCTGTCGCTAAGATGGCTTACGACTGGGCCCACAGAATACAAGGATCCGCGATAGAACACCTGCCTCTCCTCTTCGTTATCAAACTCCGAAATACCAGCCAGCAGACATCGATCGGTGAAGCGATCAAATCCCAACTCTTAAGTGACGTTGGCGATCTTACACCAAAAAGGCTCGAAAACTTCATCAGAAATAATCAGAATATTTGCAGTATTATGTTGGATGGCCTCGACGAGTATGCCGGTATAAATTCAAAAAAGGATGAAAGGAGCAATATTGTCGAAGTAATGCTCTTTAAAGAATACCCGCAGTGTCGAGTCCTTGTAACAACACGGCCTCACCTAGAGAACTTCTTTAATCAAGGGGAGATTGCAAGGGTGTACACAAAGATGTGGATAGAAGGATTCTCGCAAGAGAGCTCGAAAGAGTACATCGACAAGTTTTTTGTTTCGAATCCTTCTAAGGGACAAGGTCTTAAGGCTTACCTTGATGGCCAACCCCTGATCTATGAACTTGTGAAAACACCTCTATTTTGTCTCATGGTCTCTCATTTGTGGAGCAAGGGACGACTGGACAAGGATACCGCAACCCAGACAGAACTCCTGGACAAAGTGAATGAATTAATGATGCACCATGCCAACGCCCGTTCACAGTCAGGAGCACAGTTCACATCAGATGAATTAAGCGCAATAATGTGTAGCTTAGGGGAGATTGCTCTAGCAGGTTTACTCGACGATGCTAAAAAGCTGGTCTTCACACCACATGATTTCCGAAGAGTTCCAGCTATCCTTGAAAGCGCATGTGAGCTTGGGATAATATCCAAGACGACTGTTACTTCAGAACACCTTTCTCAGTCCCATGAGACGACTTCTACTATCATCGAGTTTTATCACAAACTCGCGCAGGAGCACTCAGCTGGAAAATATCTAGCTGCTGAATGGAAGAAATGGGAGAAAAGATTTTGGCCATGGAAGACTTCTAAGTTAGACAGAGTACTGAAGAAGAAAGAAGCAAACATCGATGACTATGAGCACCTCATCAGATTCGCTGCTGGCACGGATAGAAGCCTCTGCATAAGAATAATGGAGGCTCTTCTTGCCAACGGATACTTGGATGAGAGCGAGCGATATCGCATTCTCCTTGACTGCTCATCAGAGACCAAGGGTACTGAAGGAAGCGTGTCTTCGTTGGTTCAAAGATGTGTAACTGCACAAAGTATTGTTCTGAAGTCTCCAACTGTCTACACAGTTGTTGGAATGCAGAATCTTCCACAGCAACTGAAGCTTCAGGTAGGTGGTGTGAAGACTTCCACCTCCCGTCACTTAGACAAATAATTAGCATGATATCACATGTAAATTCCTTTAGGGGATTTCAAGTATTAATTTCTCATTTTTTTACAACACTGCAATCGTCTACACCAATCAAATGAATATACATGTATACGTATTTTAAATCACAAGACAGATATCCGTGGACTATAATTCCTTTTAAATCGTTTGCAAACTGCATTTAGTTTTAAAAATAACAGAGAGAGAGAGGTAAGAAACAAAAAAAGTAAAACATGTTAATATTACGAAACGAGAACGTGCAAATTAAGAGTCGACGTATATAGATATAGATATCGATTTTACTTATTTAGAGTTAGATCCTCCAGTGCCGTTGAGCACATTGGGCAGCAAGCAAAATACTGGGTGAGAGAAAATTAAATGGCACACATTTAACGAAAATACTTCGGAATGTACACGCGTTAAGGAGAGGACTGGATGGGCAATATCCAGATGGGAAACTACATGAAACTTAATGTCTAGAAGGAATGCACACTATCATCACTAGCCGGAATTTGACACGTTGACTACTAATTTTTCTAATTCCCGTAGGATTAATACATATGGCCCACACTGTTCCAGTAGCCAATGGGTTAACGTGTATTCTCTGAGTTTTGTTTTCATTACTATTGATAAACCGCGATTAGAACAGGCTGCAAAGAAATATCCTTCCATCAACCTTTAGCAGACAATAATCTTTCTTTGCTGCTCTCACTATACCCTGTTATTTCACAAAGGTTAAACTTTATAAGCACTTTCCTATCATGTTACTTCACTTTATTAAAAATAAAACCCCAGTTAATTCTAAGTTCTGCCGTATCTATATCTAAATCAAAACCAAACTGCATAATGTTTGTTATCTATCATTCTCTATCAACTATTAAACACAGGTTAGAGAAGTTAAATTCGAGGGGTCTACTATGACTACAGACGTGACGAGTGGGTTATGGTCCTGTCTCGCATCATTTTCGATGCTTCATACTCTTGCCATCACCAACTCCTCTCTCAGTTTTCAATCATCTCCTCCTAAGCTTTCATCCGTCACAAAGCTGATCGCCACGAAATTGATGTCACGGAGCTACGAAGGCCTGATCTCATCGTTACCTGCCTTGGAAGAGATCGATGTCACTATTGATGATGTAGAGAGAGATACAACTCATATTACGGCCTCCAGGCCTATGGGGCACAGCAGGGATGAGCAGCTTGTTGTACATATCAAGCTACAAGCCTCGCCATCACTTTCAACAGAAGAGAAGACTGAACCGAGAGAGACGATTGCAACGGTGGGTCTTCTCATCAGCGAACAAACCCCAAACCAACAATGCCTACGTGTGTCCGGGCTGAAGGACAGAGATGAGGAAGCCTTGGTTGAACTCTTCGGCAAATCAACACACCTAACGTCATTGAATTTGGAGTAAGTAAATCTAGCTCTACAGACTATATACCCTCTATTTTTTTAGACAATTAATTAGTCTTATGATTATATGAGATTTAAATTCTTCGAAAGTCAGGGTCAAGGATATGTTGAAATAGGAACCATGCAAAGGATTCTCATTTAGGTCTGCTTTTGTGAAACAATGTCTTTGTTCATGGAGCATTTTATATATTGTTTTGGATCTACGTTAATTTGTTCAGGTACCAATTTCAACCCGGCCTTTTCTAATCGTTCATATTTTAGTCTGAGAACTTGTCCCGACAAAAATTCATCTTTACCAAGAAGAATGGACCCCACATGTTACTTAGACCATCTAAGCCTTTTATAGGTTGTCAGCCTGACCTTAGCAATCTAGTTTAGCACCCATGCAGAGCATCCGATAGTAGATCCTAAAGTTGGCAATTTCACCCCATCTACCTCATGCATCAAACTTTGCAGTAGGAAGTAGCATGACCGGTCCGTTACGAAACCCAAAAAACTGACGTCGGGATGGGACCCCTAAATAATTTGCTCGATTTTTCCCCTTATTCCCATATTGACTCTACATTAAGACTGGCATATATTTTTTCCTTAGGAAAAGGGTGTCGACCTTTTTTGTCAATGACTTAGATGATCTAAGTAACTTTGAAGGTCAAGTCTTATGGATTAAAAAAAAAAGGTTATTTCGGGACAGGCTCCTGGCTTATTAAGTTACTTAGATCCACATTTTTTGTCCACATCAATATAATTCAAAATATAAACGTACAATGTTAAGTGGAGTAAAATCTGTAAGTGTACATATCATTCGTGTGTGTGTGCGGGGTTTTTTTTTCTATTTGGCAGAACAAACGTTAGACACAGACATTATAAGTTAATTTAAACATTTTTATCACATGTCTTGCATCTTACTTTTTATAAAGTTGAAACGAATATTTCGAATTTACAATTAGGTGGCACCCAAATTTGCCGATAGAAATGCTGCATCCTAAATCCCCCACAAATTATTACAATAAAATCCCATATATAGAGATCATACAGGCCTATTTTCGCAAGGAGGGGGCTGACGCCTTTTGCCCGAATATCAGCATTTCATTTGTTTTTTTCATTTGTAAAACTTTTGTAGAGAAAGTCATGATTATCTAGGAACTTCGCTGCCCAAATATTTGGATATTTTTTCCCTCGCTGCCCGAAAATGAAGTGATGGTTGCCCGGATATCGGAACTTTGAAATCGTCTGGGGAGGGGGGGGGGGGGGCTGCAGCCATTGCCGAAGGATATCAACTTTTCAATTTCTGCGGCGGGTGAGCGAAGCGAGGGAGTAAATTTTGTTAACTTTTCGTATAGAGAAGATGTTACATATCGAAGTTACATTTTGGTAACTGTGTTATGTACATCATAACCCCCCCCCCCCCCCTCTTCCCCTGAATGAATAATATACACAACTTTTTTTTTGTTTTGTAGCATTCTTTATTGCATTCATTCAGTACAAATGAAAATCATACAACTTCATTTTTAATAGATGTACATAACACAATTACCAAGATGTATAGAAAATTATACATAGAGAATTATACATAACACAATTACCAAAATGTATAGAAAATTATACAACTTTCAGAAACACATAATATAATGAAATATATAGTACATAATACATTCAAATTAATCATACTGAATGAATATTATTGATTAACGATCACAACGACCATCAGTGCCTTTAGTACTGCTTCGATCATACCCCTTTTCTAGTCACACTCGATCACACTCGAATATCAATAGTCAATAAAATTAGATTTCCGCTGCTCTTAGCACAGCGCAGCCGCCCCGTCCCTTAATTGCCAGCTCACGATCACAGCGCCGGGGAGGTTGGGTTTACGGCAGTCACACAATCTCAGCATAAAATCAGTGTAGCTGCGACGCGACACAATCCAGTATAGTAGCGCCAGCTGAACTTGAAGCAAGCCATCACAGACTCACTGGAACTGAACGATCAGGTAAGTCGCAGAATTGGAAGGGGAGGGGTGGGGGTATTTTCATATCGCGGACTATTTAAAATGTTAGATCCTAGCATTAAAACTAGTATTGACTTCTAAAGTTAAGTCTAAGTAGTCTAACTTAGAATAGATCTGACGTTAGATTAGGCTAGACTCAGTGTTGATGCAGGCCTTGTGGTAGCCCAGGCCAAGTAAAATTGAATTGATTCCTAGTTTCTCGTCCAGATTTTTGTAAATTGAGGAGGGTGCGGGGGGGGGGGGGTCTGTTATTTGATATTTGATATTTTCCATGTGGCTGTGCATAACAAATTAAAAGAGCTATAGGCTGACTCACTTTCAACACAAATTGGATAATTTCGATTTATTTGTATGGCTAACCATGTCAATGGGCGTCGCTGGGGGGGGGGGGGGGTGCGGAGGGTGCGAACGCACCCCCATCCAGACCAACAAAAAAAGAGAACATTTTTGTTTTTGTTTTTTTGCTTCTCAGGGAATTATGGAGGGGAAACTGGACCCCCATAATGAAGGTCTGGCGAGTTTTTGGTCGCCACCCAGCCCCCCCCCCCCCCCCCCCCACACTGAGCATAGGCCTACATGCAGTTAAGAGGCTCAATGCAAAGTCAAAATGCTAACTGTAAACATCAACGTTCAATAGCCTAAATTTGGTTAGGCCTAGGCTACCTCGATCTCCTGATAATTTATTAAAGACTTTGTTGTACTTGGCCCTTATGTTAGACCGAGAATCTATAACTTATTCAATACAGTACGATTCCCTATTCAACGGTACATTCATTACTTCAAACTTTATCTTCTATTTCAAGAGCCAGAGCATGCCAATTAATTTGGTCTTGGATGGCATCAAAGATCGTGAAGAGGGATCTTTGATGACATGGACATGTCATGGGATGAATTATTCTTACTGCAGCAGAGAATAAGTCGGAGATCTATCATCAGGCACTAGACTAGCTGCCACAAGTAAAACTTAGTTAGACTCTCTGCTTAACGTGGATGTAACTTAGATCTAAATTTTAGTTTATTTTAATATGGAGATGAGCCAAGAAAAGATAGATCTAAGTTAGGGTCTAAGTAAAGTAGGCCTAGTATAAGCTTGGTGTCAAGGAAGATGTAGATTGTAGACTTAGTTGGAGTTTACTTCTACGACGACGTCGTAAACCCTGATCTAGACTCTGCTTCTAGTCTAGGCCTACTTTCATACAAACAAAGAAACAAACAAGGCATGAATGAGACTGAGTCTATAGTGGATGGGGCTAAACTAAAGGTCTAACATTAATTATTACTGAGTTTTCCCTCCACCATTACTAGTTGTTCTATGGCATTTCAGTTTTTTTAAGTGTGTCTCCATAAACGATTTTGATTTATCTCTTTATCGTGAAATAAATTAGGCCTATAGCCATAAACTGAACAAAACTTAAGCTCAAGTTGGGAAAAACCCCAAAGGAAGCAAAATGGAGTTTTGTTTAAGTCGGGGGGGGGGGGGTGAGAATCAGATGCAAACAGCAATGCCCTATTAATGAATGGAACATTTATTATTTCTAACTTTAACTGTTATTTCTAGAGCCAGAGAACGCCAAATAACTTGGGAAGCATGATGGTCATTGGATGAATTCTTCTAACTACAGTGAAAAAGTGGGAGATCTACCACCAGGCACTAACTACCTGTCAGGTAAGTAGACTCTACAGTAGTACGGGTAAAGATTTCTAAAGATCTACAGTTAGATCTACTTAAATTAGGTGAGCTAAATAGATTTAGGGTCTACTCTAGGCCTGTAAGCTTGGTGTTGAGGAATACAATTATCTAAGTTACATGTAGATGTAGACGTTAGTTTATTCCGTCTAACATGTTAGGATCTTTTTAGACCCTGAAATAGACTAGTTTTGTAAAAAAAAAAAAAAAACATGAATGAGAGGTGGATGTTTTTTTGCCGTGGGCTAGGCCGGGTCAGTGTTTAATCAGTGTTCTTCTATAATAAATGAATTAATATGTCTATAGATGTCTTACAGAGCTTTTACGCCAAAGTTCCATGCCCCCCCCCCCCCAAAAAAAAGCAAGAGGGGGAAAAAATTAGCTACCAGATATGATAAAATTACATTTTCATCTCAAAAAGGTCAATTTGTTATGCTCGCTCGCAAATATTCAGAAATTGTGCCCCGTATGCCTATATGCTCAGCCCCCTCAAAATTGTTGGCCCATCTCATCTGTCTGGTCAGAATCGCTTTAATTACGTTGGTCTAAAAACATGTGATTTGGGCCAATGCAACGAAAATTGAGCTCAAGTGGTAAAAGGCCAAAGGAAGCATGATGAGGTTTTGTTTAAGGCAAGGGGGGGGGGGGGGGGCTTTATAGACTATTCAGTCTTGACTTTAGACGAGAACAAGATGCTTTTTTGAAAAATAATATTGAGTCTAGGTACCTTGGAGTATCTTGGTCATGTTCTTATGTTGATTTTCTTATCCTCAGATGGACATGGAAAGGAAGTATCCACATGTAACTCATGGCTGAACATACTGCCGTTTACACATCACAACAACTTTGTAGGGGATGAAGCAGAAAGTTCTACTAAAAATTCAAAAGTCAGATTGACAGGTAGGCTAAAGCTAGAATTTAAAGGATTTATAGATTTTGTGACAGATCCAGGCTAGTTTTACCTTCCTTTCTGTAACTAACAGACAAGGAAACTATTGATCTTCTATTCTGAAAATGTGCTAAAGATATAAGAGTTGTGGTGCCAATTAGGGAAAGAATTAAGGATGTTTCAATTTGCTCTTCTTAATGAAAAGACCGTAATACTCGGTTTATTGAAGATTATGTTTTGTTCAACCAGCCTAGACAATAATACATACGACATGTATGAGCAGACTCAAATCAAGAAAACCTACAGTTTATGATTCGATATGTATGTTTATTATGGAAGTCATACAAAATGGAAAGATATGTTATTGACACCACTTGGCAGGGCATGGCCCAATGGATAGCTACATGTAATCATTACACAAAACAAGAAAGTTATTTTGTTCATACCACAAAACCAAGTATTTCAATAATTGTACAAAATGTTGATTTTTTAGTTTTACACTGAGCACATGTATGTGTAGCAATCTTTTCCCTTTTGATCATGTGATCATAGGTAATAATGTTGTTATGAGAATAATACATAAATTTCAAAATTATTTTATCAACACGTTATATTCCTCTCACATTTGGTCATTATTTCATACACATGTTATGGTAATGAAATGTAACAAAGAAAAAATCATGACTTGAACAGGAAGAATTAGTGGGTTTGTGCGTGTGTGTGTGTGTGTGTGTGAGAGAGAGAGAGAGAGAGAGTAAGCAAGAGCAAGATAGAGCTTAAGACAGTGAGTGAAAGGGCGAGAGAGAGAGAGAGCGAGGTGAGAGACATTTTCGGGCCAGTCAAATTGGGTTTAAAAAATTGCGGCCAAGTTTAAAGAGCTTGACTAGCATGCAACATGATTCTTCTTGGTTTTATAGGATGGTTGCCTTGGATACTAGTAGTGTAGTCTTTACCCCCATTCCTCTCACCTTATAGCTTTTTTTTACATTTTCCTCTCACGCTGTGTTCTGTACCATTTGGTACTTGTTTCTCTTCTTTTTTCTTCTCATGTCTCTTTTCTCTAGAACCCACAAACCATTGTTTTTTTGGTCAAATAGAAGAGGTATGGCTGCACATTATAAAAATACAAAAACTGACAAATTTTCCAGCGGGAAAGAGTGTCAGACCCCTAAAAAGCCAAATGTCCCCTTTGACAAAGATTTCCCTTCCCATGCTCCGGATGTAAAGAAAAGGCATTCCTTACATTCCAAATTTAGCAACTCCAAAATTAGGTACGTTCACACTTCCCTCTCCATTCGCCCTTTTTTCTGATATAGGTTGCATAGTTACAAACAGGAATTTTGAGTAGGGGGTGGGGTTGGGGTGGTTGTGACAACCCCCACATCCCCCTCTAGCGACTCCCCTGTTGAGAATATAAATATTTGGAGTTTACCATGTTTACCATTTGGTGTAACAAATGCAAATGTGTTAAGAAACTTCTAATGGACGACTCTACCTCTTATCATTTTTCCCTTCAAACGCAACACACGATATATTCATTATAGATCCTATTAATATCTTAGTAAACGAAGAAGCTTGATGGGAGGAATTTTAATTTGTAAACAAATTTTTTAGGCATTTTACTCCCAGTGTTAAAGATCGTATGCTCGATCTGTAATGAAAAACACAAGTCAGAAAAAATTGGAACCAGCGGGATTCGAACCTGTCATCTACTGCTTGCCGGGCAGCGACTTAACCACCAGGCTATTCTGGTTCAGGGCCAAGTCACGATGAACTGGAATCAAATACCCAAGATCCTCTTCTTTCTGACTCATTAATATTCAAACGGTCCGCCGTAGACAATGGTTAGTAAACGAAGAAGCTTGATGGGAGGAATTTTAATTTGTAAAACAAATTTTTAGGCATTTTACTCCCAATGTTAAAGATCGTATGCTCGATCTGTAATGAAAAAACACAAGTCAGAAAAAATTGGAACCAGCGGGATTCGAACCTGTCATCTACTGCTTGCCGGGCAGCGACTTAACCACCAGGCGACCGAGCTTTATTTCAAACCCTGCAAAACACCATTACGCATTTAGTCCTTGACTGGGGCGCAAATAACGCTCAAAGACCATAACATTTCTTGTATTTCTCCCCCTTTTCTTTCCCTCTTTTGCGTTTTTTGCGCCCCTTTCAAGTGCCGCCCGGGGCACGTTCCCCCTCTGCTCCCCCCGTAGATACGCCACTGGATGTGACACCCCATCCCCCTCTAGCGACGTTCCTGTTGAGAATAAATATTTGTAGTTTTCCATTTAGTGTAATTTTATTAAAATTCTGATAGACGACTGTACATGTATCTCTTATCAATTGTTAATAACCCATACACATTTTTTTTCTTCTTACAGAACAGACGATATGTTCATTATAATATTCTATTGATATTATTATTGCTACAATTGTTGATTTTTATCATCATTATTATTATACTTCCCGGGCGTAGGGGTCGCATTGAAAGAAGGATGCACCCTCAGGGGAGGATTGCCATTGCACTATACGACTTGATGAATCTTGCGATCCCCCCTCCCCCCCCCCCCCCCCCAAAAAAAAAAAAAAAAAAACGTGGGGATTATAATTATTACTATTATTATCATCATTATTATTGCTTTTATTGCTGTTACTATATTATTACCACCGTACAGACGTAAATTTCATTTATTTTCTTTATTGATTTCATTTCTTACAAACGTATTGAACCACATTTCCCTCATTTCTTTCATGTAGGAATGAATGTGGTTCTCTAAACTACGACAGAAACGCTGTTCAGGTAAGTAGACTTGACTTGCAATACTGATACGTGCACATAGCTCTAAAATATACCACCAAGTCAAATTATCTGCCTGATGGGGAGTTACAACAAAGTGGCGCTTTCTGTAAAAAAAGAATGCAATAAATTATTTGCTTGATTATCACTGAGGCGAGATTTTGGACTTTCTTTTCAATATACTTTCATTCCCTTCATGTATTGTCATACATTATAATATCCGGCCCGAAGCGTGTGAAGTGACAAAGTGTCTCTTTGCATTTCATTGCAGAATTCTAAGCTTGAGATAAAGTACTGCCATCTATCTACAGAGATGACCGAAAAGTTGTGGCCCTGCCTCAGATCCGTCGCCTCTCTTTACCACCTCTCCATCTCAGACTCCTCTCTCAGTTTCCCTCCATCTCCTCCTGAGCTTCCATCCGTCACAAAGCTAATAGCCGAGAGAGTGACGTCACAAAGCTACGAAGGTCTGTTCTCTTCTTTACCTGGCGTGCGAGAGATCGATATCACTATCGATGATGTAGGGAAAGAAGACATATCTCAGATCCAGACTGGTCTTCGTCGACGTCTGACGGGACAGGAGCTCACACACATCAGGCTTACAGCACCCGATACACTCCGGTCAGAGAAGAAGAATGTATCAAGAGAGACGATGAGAGGACTGGGTCTTCTGATCGGGGACATGGTGATATTGTCCGGGGTAGTATTCGGACCGGAGGAGAAATTAATTGATCTCGTTGAGCCTTCGACACGTTTGATATCATCTAGTTTGTATATAGAACAGTAAGTAATTACTACTTTTAAAACAAAATCATTTTATTACTTCCATTTTCAAAATAATATCTTTACAAATAATCAAGGTAAAAGGATAGACATCTATATCGACATGCCATAATATGCAACCTTATAATGATTACATTTATTGATACAATTAAATTAACTATTAACGATGAGTAAAACATAACATTTTATAAGCACGATCATGCACATGGTATTATTGAATGAAAATTTATATTTAAAACATCTTTTTAAAAGAGTGAACAAAGAAAACAGAATAAAGAAGAAAAGGATAGTCGATCCAATATTTCTCGCATCTATCGCGGGTTTCCTTTTTATCAGCATGCCTTTGTGTGTGTTCATGTTTATGTTTTTCCATACATTTGACATGAAATGGGAATCATAATTACTTTTTGGGTAGGTTAATATGTTGACCTTTAATTACCAAAATATCCACCTGGGCTCGTATTTTATAAAATACTTAAGAATGATATTTATGAATTCTTTAATTCTCATCTTTTTTAAACAAAAATCTTAAATCAAAATGCGTATTCAATATAAAGATATTTGCTAAGAACTTTTTTTCTAAACTTAATTCTTAAAGACTTTCATCTCATCCGATTTTTCAGAGTTAGGTATAAAATCTTTGATTTTTTCCAAGTCAAAATTCTTAAATGGACATACGCATTCTAATGTACAATGATGATAGGTAAGAATTCTACCCTATATTTCAACATATAGGGAGGATGCTCAAAATGGTCCACTGGGCTGCACTAGTAGAATGAAAACCTATGGCTATGACTAGGATGAAAAAATACGAATGCACCTTCCATATTATGAATGCACGTACCGCAGGTTTTAGACCTTTGACCTATTTTAGAACTGCGCTGCGTGACGTGACGTGACGTGAGCTAGCCAGCTGTATTTATAGAAGCGCGCGCAGTCGACAGTGTTGTCGTCGGCGCGGCATATAGTACGTTTACGCGCAGTGTGGAATTGTGTACACACAGTTAGTACAAGATCGAAAGAACCCGCTCGCCCAGGCCCACCACCGAAATTATAACACTGACTACAACTAGTTGGAAATTGTGTGTTAACAACTCTCTTTAGTTTAATCAATAATAATATGTGACCCTACAATAAGTCGCACGGACCACAACGTAGCAAACAGCCCAAAATAGTAAATTTGCTTGGATCAGTCGATTTTCTGTTTTTGATAGAAATGGGTAGTTTCATTATCATTCTATCATGTCTCAAGTTTGTGAGTCGTAATTCGACTTAGAAATATGTTTTGGGGGCATTTTAAAATGACTCCTTTTTTTCACCTGTCGAGCTAATGAATGTTTGGAGAGCTTTTGTAATACTTTCACTCAATGCCAAATTACTACTTTACCTCTGAAGGTATTAAATTGATTTTTGGAGTGAGTAATTAATAGGTCCTCTTGGAGCGGCGTGTCATACCAGTTGCTATGGCCGTTTGAATACCGAGTTTTACTTGGGCGCACACAGAGAGCGAAGGTTTAGCACTCTTTTGTTCCGAACTTAAATGGCCATTTTCTCTGAATAGGAGTTATTGATTGCTGGTTATATACTGATTCTAAATGTGATATTTAAAGGTGTTATCATTGAGTAAACTAGGCAAGTGATATACCATTGGAAAGCTGAGAATCTTTACTTTCAGGAAATGTATAAAACAAAAATAATAATTTTGGCGACTTATTGTAGGTTTTGAGGCGTCGGGTCACATATGGAGACAGTGATCCCGGCCATTGTTAAGAGGTGAAATAAAATGTGTTTAATATAATTATGACTGAGACCTGAGTAGACCTGTAAGATATTTAACGCCAACTTTTTTAGATCTAAGTACTAGAAGCCCACCAGACGACTGGCAATGGGCTAGCATGCAGGCCACCGATTAGCACTAGCCCTGGCAGGGCGACTGGACTAGCTAGCTACGTGGAGACTAGCTGAGGCCTGCCTGAAGTCTAAAATAGCAGTATCCTTGGACCAGGCTCTTCTAAATTGTTAGAAAGAGAAGTACAGTGGCCTAGACTAGACTCTAGACGGTTGATATAGGGCCTAGGTCCAGGAGAAGAGGTCTTAAGACTGATCCATAGGTAGGCTTCACCATTCAAAATTTCAAATTAGGCGAGAATATGAAATATAATATAGAATGGCTGGGCACATACCTAGTTTAGACAAAAACAATCTTTAAAAGGCCGGACGGGTCGTTTTCTTGCCAAAAAATAACATTTTGAGTACTTTCTGTGTCTCAGATTTTGTCATTCGCCGAGTGGCGCGTCTTGGTCAAAAAACCCTCGCACAGCTGCAGCGGCTCTGTAGCTAACGCGCTGCAATGCACAAGACGCGTACGTTAGGTCTGTGATGCGCTAGTCTTAATTTAGCCGTCGCTATACGGACAGTATTTATTCGGCGGTGTTGCTATGAATTGTGCTTGCATGCGAGGGCGATCGCGGGTTCAGGGGAGCGTTTCATCAAATGTTTTGTCAGTGACTTTTACCGACAAATTGGCTCTCAGCCAATCAGATGCAAGGATTTCAGTAGCTTATAACAGTTGTCGGTAAAAATCACTGACAAAACACTTGATGAAACGCTCCCCAGTACTGTACCCACAGATGATACATGTAATTCGTAAACACAGCTGCGCTGCGCATATGACGGACAAGGGTGGATTGGTTTTGCCTTGGCTTTGCACGCCCACGATCGGACAAACAAGTCAAAGCCATTGGATTTGAAAGGTGGGGAAGGTGGGGACCGGGAGGGGGAAATCAAAAGTTGTTGTTGTTGTAAAATGTATTGGTATTGCTCTTTTATTGTATGTGAAATAAATGGTTTTTCTTATAAATGTGTTGTGTGTGCTTCTTTAAAAAAAAGAAAAATCAACAACCAAAAAATACATGTACATCTAACTAGGCCTTTCTTATGCTGAGTTAGTTCAGGAGGGAAGGGGACATTTTTTATGACCCCCCCCCCCAAAAAAAAAAAATAAATAAATAAAAAAAAAAAAAATAAAAAAATAAAAATAAAATAAAAAAAAAATAAAAAATAAAAATAGATTAAAAAAAAAAATTAAAACAGTGAATAAAATTGCCAAATCGAATCCTGACATATTTTATATTTATTATCATCAAAACATAGGAACAGAATACAACAAAGCAAAGTCATTCATTAAGATTATGTTGGTAGATGAAAAAGAAAGTACTCTCATGGATCACCTCAAACTTTGGGGGGGGGGGGGGGTATGTACAAGCCCCAACATATTACCCAATAGTACCCACACTTTACTTTGTTGACTGGAACGCCACCATTCGTCCAAAGGCCCCGGTTTTGCCGAAAGGGTGTGTTGACTTTTTCTAAACATTTTTATTATTATTATCAGGGCGGATCCTTCAAGATTTTGTAGAAGAGGGGGCACAAAGCTGGAAAATTACACAATTAAGGAGGCAATTTTTTTTTATTGTGTATTTAAGGTATGCCAGTTGGGTTTCAAAAGGGGGGGGGGGGGCAGACAAGATTGCCGTCAACACAGCCTTGAGAGGGTCAACCATGTTCTCTTAAAATGGCTTCGACAACAAGCCATTTTCCAAACATAAATCAAAATGAAAAACAGAATATACACAAGACAAAAAATACACACAAGTAAAATAACTCATAATTGACAATTTACAAACATTTAACACCCAAATCATGAGTCAAATCTTTTGTTTTCTTTGATGACGTCATCACAGTGAAATTTTCAATTAGAGATCCCATGTCAGAATTTTCCCTATTTGCGTGTTATGTCTATGGAAGATGATTTTTTTTCGAATCATGATTCTACATGACATTGTTCTCTGAGCTGTATCTCAGTTGTTTTTGGTCTATTTTCTTCCAGATTTTAGTATGTTATAGCTGAGACTATAAGCTTTTATAAATGTGGTCTCCAATTTTTGATCAGATGTCGGGATCATGCCCAATTTTTCACTACAAAATGGGATTTGAGAATCCCGTTTTTCGTTTACGTGTTATCTCTATGAGAAATATTTTGGTATATTGGTCAAAGCACTTTCCTCTCATTCTGGTGACCCAGGTTCGATCCCGGTGGGGCCATTAAAATTTTTTTTTTTGCTTCTTTTTGCCTTTCATTTTACCATCTTGTTCGACTATTATAACATAAGCAATCACAAACAAAGTAATAAAATGTCTTATTTTGCATGTTATGTCTATTAGAAAGTAGTGTGCAGTAGTTTATGTACAACCCTATGAACCCTATGATTCCCTGACGTGTATTAAAGCTATCCTGCAATATCATTAGTCCTATTGATATCACAATTTCTCAAAATTGGCTCACTCAATTATCTTCAAATTTTCTTCAGTCATCGGTCCTAATAAGGTCAAGTTCCCACATCTTTTTCAAGGTTATCGTGACGTCATCTAGGTGCCATTTTGTACAAATCAACTTATGGTTGTATCTTCTTCACTAAATGTCATTTCTCTTTCATATTTGGAAGGGCTAAGATCAATGTCATTTCAGTCATGGTCATCACCATTATCATCATCATCATCATCACCATCATCATCATTATATCATTATCATGATAATCATCAACATCATTATCATCATCACTGTCGTGATATTCATGATGATGATGATGATGATAATGATCATCATCAACATCATTATCATCATTACTGTCATGATATAATGATCATCATCACTGTCATGATGATATAATGATCATCATGATTATCATCATCACTGTCATGATATTCATGATGATGATGATGATTATCAACATCATCATCATCACTGTCATGATGATATTCATGATGATGATGAAGTAATATCATCACCGTCATGATCATCATTAGGTGGTCTGTCATTTATGACAGACCTCCTTTTAATTTTGTCAGAATTTTCTTCTTTATTTATTTCTTTATTTCTTTATTTTTATTACAAAATTTTGTGGCCACCAAATCTCAAAATCGGCCAGGTCAATATCATCGAGTTTCATGTCATGTATGAGGTCAATCATGAACATGATCCATTAAGCTTTTGGAGGTCATCAGGTCATCGTGACGTCATCAAGACGCCATTTTGTAAATTTTCAAGATCTATTATATCTTCATAATCGATCATCAAAAATCAACTATATTCACATCACATAAACTTCACTTGACGGGTCATCAAGTCGTGTCCTCACAGGTCATCTAGAGGTCAGAACGTGCGCGTACGCGCGCGTCAAAATTTAAAAATGCTCAAAATCACGTAGGATCAAGTCTGCACACGTTTCAGGTCATTTTGAGCATTTCAAAAATGTCCGTGCGTAAGCGTCCGTGCGCGCGTTTAACGCGCGCGCAAGTCGTAAATAACGTTAAAACGCTGTTTTTTCGATTGATTTGCAATCCTAACACTTTTCTTCATCATTTCCATCAATTTGGAATCATTTTCAATCAATAATAAGGTCGTACGGGCGCGTCAAACTTCAAAATCCGTGCGCGCGTCTATGGCGAAAATAACGTAAAAACGTGCAAAAACATGCCTATACAAAATTCACTATAGCTCGTTAGATAGTCCGTTGACCCCAAAATTTTTTGTCATCATCAGGTAGGGTATGAATCATAGATTTCATTTCATGTATCATTTGACCCTTATAAACATTATGACGTCATCAAAATGGCGCCAGAAGTCTAAATTTCCATTTTTCATGTTTTGACGTCATCACATTTATGCAAATTTGGCTCTAGATTCGTAAATATTGGTCGTTCTTCGCCCAGATTTTAATATGTTGTAGCTGAGGCAATTTTCTACGAAACCAGTCACCACCATTTTTCATTTTGATGACGTCATCACAGTGAAATTTTCAATTAAAGATGCCATGTCAGAATTTTCCCTATTTGCGTGTTATGTCTATGGAAATGATTTTTTTTTTTCGAATCATGAATCTACATGACGTTGTTCTCTGAACTGTATCTCAGTTGTTTTTGGTCTATTTTCTTCCAGATTTTAGTATGTTATAGCTGAGACTATAAGCTTTTATAAGTGTGGTCTCCAATTTTTGATCAGATGTCGGGATCATGCCCAATTTTTCACTACAAAATGTGATTTGAGAATCCCGTTTTTCGTTTACGTGTTATCTCTATGGGAAATATTTTGGTATATTGGTCAAAGCACTTGCCTCTCACTCCGGTGACCCAGGTTCGATCCCCGGTGGGTCCATCGAATTTTTTTTTTTTTTTTGCTTCTTTTTGCCTTTCATTTTACCATCTTCTTCGACTATTATAACATAAGCAATCACAAACCAGGTAGTAAAATGCCTTATTTTGCGTGTTATGTCTATTACAAAGTAGTGTGCAGTAGTTATGTATAACCCTATGGAAAATCTGATTCCCTGAAGTGTATTAAAGCTATCCTGCAATATCATTAGTCCTATTTGATATTACAATTTCTCAAAATTGGCTTACTCAATTATTTTTAAATTTTCGTCAGTCATCGGTCCTAATAACGTCAAGTTCCCACATCTTTTTCAAGGTCATCAGGTTATCGTGACGTCATCTAAGCGCCATTTTGTACAAATCAACTTATTGTCGTATCTTCATAACGAAATGTGATTTCTCTTTCATATTTGGCATGATTAAGGTCACTGTCATTGCAGTCATGGTCATCACCATTATCCCCATCATTAGCATCATTATCACCATCATCATCATTATATCATCAATCATCTTCATAATCACCATCACCATAATCATCACCATTATCACATAATCAATCTTCATCATTATCCCCTTCATTATCATGATTATCATCACCATCATAATCATCATTACATCATCATCATTATCATCACTGTCATGATCATCATCGCTATTATTATTATATCATCACCATCATCATTATATCATCATAATCATTATAAACCATTATTATATCATCTTCATCATCATCACCATGATCATCATCACCATAATCATTTTACAATGACCGTTTCACACATTTTGCTACATTCCTGTCCTCAAGAAGCATCTCCATTCATGGCATTCTTGACTTCCTATCTTCAGTTTAGTATTTCCTCATTATTATGATCATCCTGATTACGATCATGATCATACAAATTGAAAGACAGACCACCTAATTCGTCGCCATGACGAATTAAAATCTAGTTTATTTTTATTACAAATTTTTGTGGCCACCAAATCTCAAAATCGGTAAGGTCAATATCATCGAGTTTCATGTCATGTATGAGGTCAATCATGGACATGGTCCATTAAGGTTTTGGAGGTCATCAGGTCATCGTGACGTCATCAAGACGCCATTTTGTAAATTTACAAGATCGATTATATCTTCATAATCGATCATCAAAAATCAACTATATTCACATCACATAAACTTCACTTGACGGGTCATCAAGTCATGTCCTCACAGGTCATCTAGAGGTCAGGACGTGCGCGTACGCGTGCGTCAAAATTTAAAATTGCTCAAAATCACGTAGGATCAAGTCTGCACACGTTTCAGGTCATTTTGAGCATTTCAAAAATGTCCGTGCGTAAGCGTCCGTGCGCGCGTTTTACGCGCGCGCAAGTCGTAAATAACGTTAAAACACTGTTTTTTCGATTGATTTGCAATCCTGACACTGTTCTTCATCATTTCCATCAACTTGGAATCAATTTCAATCAATAATAAGGTCGTACGGGCGCGTCAAAGTTCAAAATCCGTGCGCGCGTCTATGGCGAAAATAACGTAAAAACGTGCAAAAACATGCCTCTACAAAATTAACTCTGCCTCTTTAAATAGTCCGTTGACCCCCAATTTTTTTTTCATCATCAGGTAGGGTATGAATCATAGATGTCATTTCATGTATCATTTGACCCTTATAAAAATTATGACGTCATCAAAATGGCGCCAGAATTCAAAATTTCCATTTTTCATGTTCTGACGTCATCACATTTATGCAAATTTGGCTCTAGATTCGTAATTATTGGTCGTTTGTCGCCCAGATTTTAATATGTTGTAGCTGAGGCAATTTCCTACAAAATCAGTCACCACGGTTTTTCATTTCGATGATGTCATCACAGTGAAATTTTCAATTAAAAATGCCATGTCAGAATTTTACCTATTTGCGTGTTATGTCTATGGAAATGATTTTTTTTTTTCGAATCATGAATCTACATGACGTTGTTCTCTGAGCTGTATCTCAGTTGTTTTTGGTCTATTTTCTTCCAGATTTTAGTATGTTATAACTGAGACTATAAGCTTTTATAAGTGTCGTCTCCAATTTTTGATCAGATGTCGGGATCATGCCCAATTTTTCACTTTTACGTTTACGTGTTATCTCTATGGGAAATATTTTGGTATATTGGTCAAAGCACTTGCCTCTCACTCCGGTGACCCAGGTTCAATCCCCGGTGGGGCCATTAAATTTTATTTTTTTTTTGCTTCTTTTTGCCTTTCATTTTACCATCTTCTTCGACTATTATAACATAAGCAATCACAGACCAGGTAGTAAAATGCCTTATTTTGCGTGTTATGTCTATTGAAAAGTGGTGTGCAGTAGTTGATGTATAACCCTATGGAAAATCTGATTCCGTGAAGTGTATTAAAGCTATCCTGCAATATCATTAGTCCTATTTGATATTACAATTTCTCAAAATTGGCTTACTCAATTATTTTTAAATTTTTGTCAGTCATCGGTCCTAATAAGGTCAAGTTCCCACATCTTTTTCAAGGTCATCAGGTTATCGTGACGTCATCTAGGCGCCATTTTGTACAAATCAACTTATGGTCATATCTTCTTCACTAAATGTCATTTCTCTTTCATATTTGGAAGGGCTAAGATCAATGTCATTTCAGTCATGGTCATCACCATTACCATCATCATCATCATCACCATCATCATCATTATATCATTATCATGATAATCATCAACATCATTATCATCATCACTGTCATGATATTCATGATGATGATGATGATAATGATGATTATCATCAACATCATTATCATCATTACTGTCATGATATAATGATCATCATCATGATTATCATCAACATCATTATCATCATCACTGTCATGATAATATTCATGATGATGATTATCATCAACATCATTATCATCATCACTGTCATGATATTCATGATGATGATGATGATTAACATCAAAATCATTATCATCATCGCTGTCATGATGATATAATGATCATCATCATGATTATCATCAACATCATTATCATCACTGTCATGATATAATGATCATCATCATGATTATCATCAACATCATTATCATCATCACTGTCATGATATTCATGATGATGATTATCATCAACATCATTATCATCATCACTGTCATGATATTCATGATGATGCTGATGATTATCATCAACTTCATTATCATCATCACTGTCATGATGATATTCATCATGATGATGATGATGATTATCAACATCATTATCATCATCACTGTCATGATGATATAATGATCATCATCATGATTATCTTCAACATCATTATCATCATCACTGTCATGATGATATTCATGATGATGATGATGATGATATAATCATCACCGTCATGATCATTAGGTGGTCTGTCATTTATGACATGACCTCCTTTTAATTTTGTCAGAATTTTCTTCTTTATTTATTTCTTTATTTCTTTATTTTTATTACAAAATTTTGTGGCCACCAAATCTCAAAATCGGCCAGGTCAATATCATCGAGTTTCATGTCATGTATGAGGTCAATCATGAACATGATCCATTAAGCTTTTGGAGGTCATCAGGTCATCGTGACGTCATCAAGACGCCATTTTGTAAATTTTCAAGATCTATTATATCTTCATAATCGATCATCAAAAATCAACTATATTCACATCACATAAACTTCACTTGACGGGTCATCAAGTCGTGTCCTCACAGGTCATCTAGAGGTCAGAACGTGCGCGTACGCGCGCGTCAAAATTTAAAAATGCTCAAAATCACGTAGGATCAAGTCTGCACACGTTTCAGGTCATTTTGAGCATTTCAAAAATGTCCGTGCGTAAGCGTCCGTGCGCGCGTTTAACGCGCGCGCAAGTCGTAAATAACGTTAAAACGCTGTTTTTTTCTTCATCATTTCCATCAATTTGGAATCATTTTCAATCAATAATAAGGTCGTACGGGCGCGTCAAACTTCAAAATCCGTGCGCGCGTCTATGGCGAAAATAACGTAAAAACGTGCAAAAACATGCCTATACAAAATTCACTATAGCTCGTTAGATAGTCCGTTGACCCCAAAATTTTTTGTCATCATCAGGTAGGGTATGAATCATAGATTTCATTTCATGTATCATTTGACCCTTATAAACATTATGACGTCATCAAAATGGCGCCAGAAGTCTAAATTTCCATTTTTCATGTTTTGACGTCATCACATTTATGCAAATTTGGCTCTAGATTCGTAAATATTGGTCGTTCTTCGCCCAGATTTTAATATGTTGTAGCTGAGGCAATTTTCTACGAAACCAGTTGCCACCATTTTTCATTTTGATGACGTCATCACAGTGAAATTTTCAATTAAAGATGCCATGTCAGAATTTTCCCTATTTGCGTGTTATGTCTATGGAAATGATTTTTTTTTTTCGAATCATGAATCTACATGACATTGTTCTCTGAGCTGTATCTCAGTTGTTTTTGGTCTATTTTCTTCCAGATTTTAGTATGTTATAGCTGAGACTATAAGCTTTTATGAATGTGGTCTCCAATTTTTGATCAGATGTCGGGATCATGCCCAATTTTTCACTACAAAATGTGATTTGAGAATCCCGTTTTTCGTTTACGTGTTATCTCTATGGGAAATATTTTGGTATATTGGTCAAAGCACTTGCCTCTCACTCCGGTGACCCAGGTTCGATCCCCGGTGGGTCCATCGAATTTTTTTTTTTTTTTTGCTTCTTTTTGCCTTTCATTTTACCATCTTCTTCGACTATTATAACATAAGCAATCACAAACCAGGTAGTAAAATGCCTTATTTTGCGTGTTATGTCTATTACAAAGTAGTGTGCAGTAGTTATGTATAACCCTATGGAAAATCTGATTCCCTGAAGTGTATTAAAGCTATCCTGCAATATCATTAGTCCTATTTGATATTACAATTTCTCAAAATTGGCTTACTCAATTATTTTTAAATTTTCGTCAGTCATCGGTCCTAATAACGTCAAGTTCCCACATCTTTTTCAAGGTCATCAGGTTATCGTGACGTCATCTAAGCGCCATTTTGTACAAATCAACTTATTGTCGTATCTTCATAACGAAATGTGATTTCTCTTTCATATTTGGCATGATTAAGGTCACTGTCATTGCAGTCATGGTCATCACCATTATCCCCATCATTAGCATCATTATCACCATCATCATCATTATATCATCAATCATCTTCATAATCACCATCACCATAATCATCACCATTATCACATAATCAATCTTCATCATTATCCCCTTCATTATCATGATTATCATCACCATCATAATCATCATTACATCATCATCATTATCATCACTGTCATGATCATCATCGCTATTATTATTATATCATCACCATCATCATTATATCATCATAATCATTATAACCCATCATTATATCATCTTCATCATCATCACCATGATCATCATCACCATAATCATTTTACAATGACCGTTTCACACATTTTGCTACATTCCTGTCCTCAAGAAGCATCTCCATTCATGGCATTCTTGACTTCCTATCTTCAGTTTAGTATTTCCTCATTATTATGATCATCCTGATTACGATCATGATCATACAAATTGAAAGACAGACCACCTAATTCGTCGCCATGACGAATTAAAATCTAGTTTATTTTTATTACAAATTGTTGTGGCCACCAAATCTCGAAATCGGCAAGGTCAATATCATCGAGTTTCATGTCATGTATGAGGTCAATCATGGACATGGTCCATTAAGGTTTTGGAGGTCATCAGGTCATCGTGACGTCATCGAGACGCCATTTTGTAAATTTACAAGATCGATTATATCTTCATAATCGATCATCAAAAATCAACTATATTCACATCACATAAACTTCACTTGACGGGTCATCAAGTCATGTCCTCACAGGTCATCTAGAGGTCAGGACGTGCGCGTACGCGCGCGTCAAAATTTAAAATTGCTCAAAATCACGTAGGATCAAGTCTGCACACGTTTCAGGTCATTTTGAGCATTTCAAAAATGTCCGTGCGTAAGCGTCCGCGCGCGCGTTTTACGCGCGCGCAAGTCGTAAATAACGTTAAAACACTGTTTTTTCGATTGATTTGCAATCCTGACACTGTTCTTCATCATTTCCATCAACTTGGAATCAATTTCAATCAATAATAAGGTCGTACGGGCGCGTCAAAGTTCAAAATCCGTGCGCGCGTCTATGGCGAAAATAACGTAAAAACGTGCAAAAACATGCCTCTACAAAATTAACTCTAGCTCTTTAAATAGTCCGTTGACCCCCAATTTTTTTTTCATCATCAGGTAGGGTATGAATCATAGATGTCATTTCATGTATCATTTGACCCTTATAAACATTATGACGTCATCAAAATGGCGCCAGAATTCAAAATTTCCATTTTTCATGTTCTGACGTCATCACATTTATGCAAATTTGGCTCTAGATTCGTAATTATTGGTCGTTTGTCGCCCAGATTTTAATATGTTGTAGCTGAGGCAATTTCCTACAAAATCAGTCACCACGGTTTTTCATTTCGATGATGTCATCACAGTGAAATTTTCAATTAAAAATGCCATGTCAGAATTTTCCCTATTTGCGTGTTATGTCTATGGAAATGATTTTTTTTTTTCGAATCATGGATCTACATGACATTGTTCTCTGAGCTGTATCTCAGTTGTTTTTGGTCTATTTTCTTCCAGATTTTAGTATGTTATAACTGAGACTATAAGCTTTTACAAGTGTCGTCTCCAATTTTTGATCAGATGTCGGGATCATGCCCAATTTTTCACTTTTACGTTTACGTGTTATCTCTATGGGAAATATTTTGGTATATTGGTCAAAGCACTTGCCTCTCACTCCGGTGACCCAGGTTCGATCCCCGGTGGGGCCATTAAATTTTTTTTTTTTTTTGCTTCTTTTTGCCTTTCATTTTACCATCTTCTTCGACTATTATAACATAAGCAATCACAAACCAGGTAGTAAAATGCCTTATTTTGCGTGTTATGTCTATTAGAAAGTAGTGTGCAGTAGTTGATGTGTAACCCTATGGAAAATCTGATTCCGTGAAGTGTATTAAAGCTATCCTGCAATATCATTAGTCCTATTTGATATTACAATTTCTCAAAATTGGCTTACTCAATTATTTTTAAATTTTCGTCAGTCATCGGTCCTAATAAGGTCAAGTTCCCACATCTTTTTCAAGGTCATCAGGTTATCGTGACGTCATCTAGGCGCCATTTTGTACAAATCAACTTATGGTCATATCTTCTTCACTAAATGTCATTTCTCTTTCATATTTGGAAGGGCTAAGATCAATGTCATTTCAGTCATGGTCATCACCATTACCATCATCATCATCATCACCATCATCATCATTATATCATTATCATGATAATCATCAACATCATTATCATCATCACTGTCATGATATTCATGATGATGATAATGATGATTATCATCAACATCATTATCATCATTACTGTCATGATATAATGATCATCATCATGATTATCATCAACATCATTATCATCATCACTGTCATGATAATATTCATGATGATGATTATCATCAACATCATTATCATCATCACTGTCATGATATTCATGATGATGATGATGATTAACATCAAAATCATTATCATCATCGCTGTCATGATGATATAATGATCATCATCATGATTATCATCAACATCATTATCATCACTGTCATGATATAATGATCATCATCATGATTATCATCAACATCATTATCATCATCACTGTCATGATATTCATGATGATGATTATCATCAACATCATTATCATCATCACTGTCATGATATTCATGATGATGCTGATGATTATCATCAACTTCATTATCATAATCACTGTCATGATGATATTCATGATGATGATGATGATGATTATCAACATCATTATCATCATCACTGTCATGATGATATAATGATCATCATCATGATTATCTTCAACATCATTATCATCATCACTGTCATGATGATATTCATGATGATGATGATGATGATATAATCATCACCGTCATGATCATTAGGTGGTCTGTCATTTATGACATGACCTCCTTTTAGTTTTGTCAAAATTTTTCTTTATTTATTTCTTTTTATAGCAAATTGTTGTTCCCACCAAATCTCAAAATCGGCCAGGTCAATATCATCGAGTTTCATGTCATGTATGAGGTCAATCATGGACATGGTCCATTAAGCTTTTGGAGGTCATCAGGTCATCGTGACGTCATCAAGACGCCATTTTGTAAATTTACAAGATCGATTATATCTTCATAATCGATCATCAAAACTCAACTATATTCACATCACATAAACTTCACATGACGGGTCATCAAGTCATGTCCTCACAGATCATCTAGAGGTCAGGACGTGCGCGTGCGCGCGCGTCAAAATTTAAAAATGCTCAAAATCACGTAGGATCAAGTCTGCACACGTTTCAGGTCATTTTGAGCATTTCAAAAATGTCCGTGCGTAAGCGTCCGCGCGCGCGTTTTACGCGCGCGCAAGTCGTAAATAACGTTAAAACGCTGTTTTTTCGATTGATTTGAAATCCTGACACTTTTCTTCATCATTTCCATCAACTTGGAATCAATTTCAATCAATAATAAGGTCGTACGGGGCGTCAAAGTTCAAAATCCGTGCGCGCGTCTATGGCGAAAATAACGTAAAAACGTGCAAAAACATGCCTCTACAAAATTAACTCTGCCTCTTTAAATAGTCCGTTGACCCCCAATTTTTTTTTCATCATCAGGTAGGGTATGAATCATAGATGTCATTTCATGTATCATTTGACCCTTATAAACATTATGACGTCATCAAAATGGCGCCAGAATTCAAAATTTCCATTTTTCATGTTCTGACGTCATTACATTTATGCAAATTTGGCGCTAGATTCGTAATTATTGGTCGTTTGTCGCCCAGATTTTAATATGTTGTAGCTGAGGCAATTTCCTACAAAATCAGTCACCACGGTTTTTCATTTCGATGATGTCATCACAGTGAAATTTTCAATTAAAAATGCCATGTCAGAATTTTACCTATTTGCGTGTTATGTCTATGGAAATGATTTTTTTTTTCCGAATCATGAATCTACATGACGTTGTTCTCTGAGCTGTATCTCAGTTGTTTTTGGTCTATTTTCTTCCAGATTTTAGTATGTTATAACTGAGACTATAAGCTTTTATAAGTGTCGTCTCCAATTTTTGATCAGATGTCGGGATCATGCCCAATTTTTCACTTTTACGTTTACGTGTTATCTCTACGGGAAATATTTTGGTATATTGGTCAAAGCACTTGCCTCTCACTCCGGTGACCCAGGTTCAATCCCGGTGGGGCCATTAAATTTTTTTTTTTTTTTGCTTCTTTTTGCCTTTCATTTTACCATCTTCTTCGACTATTATAACATAAGCAATCACAAACCAGGTAGTAAAATGCCTTATTTTGCGTGTTATGTCTATTGAAAAGTGGTGTGCAGTAGTTGATGTATAACCCTATGGAAAATCTGATTCCGTGAAGTGTATTAAAGCTATCCTGCAATATCATTAGTCCTATTTGATATTACAATTTCTCAAAATTGGCTTACTCAATTATTTTTAAATTTTTGTCAGTCATCGGTCCTAATAAGGTTAAGTTCCCACATCTTTTTCAAGGTCATCAGGTTATCGTGACGTCATCTAGGCGCCATTTTGTACAAATCAACTTATGGTCATATCTTCTTCACTAAATGTCATTTCTCTTTCATATTTGGAAGGGCTAAGATCAATGTCATTTCAGTCATGGTCATCACCATTACCATCATCATCATCATCACCATCATCATCATTATATCATTATCATGATAATCATCAACATCATTATCATCATCACTGTCATGATATTCATGATGATGATGATGATAATGATGATTATCATCAACATCATTATCATCATTACTGTCATGATATAATGATCATCATCATGATTATCATCAACATCATTATCATCATCACTGTCATGATAATATTCATGATGATGATTATCATCAACATCATTATCATCATCACTGTCATGATATTCATGATGATGATGATGATTAACATCAAAATCATTATCATCATCGCTGTCATGATGATATAATGATCATCATCATGATTATCATCAACATCATTATCATCACTGTCATTATATAATGATCATCATCATGATTATCATCAACATCATTATCATCATCACTGTCATGATATTCATGATGATGATTATCATCAACGTCATTATCATCATCACTTTCATGATATTCATGATGATGCTGATGATTATCATCAACTTCATTATCATAATCACTGTCATGATGATATTCATCATGATGATGATGATGATTATCAACATCATTATCATCATCACTGTCATGATGATATAATGATCATCATCATGATTATCTTCAACATCATTATCATCATCACTGTCATGATGATATTCATGATGATGATGATGATGATATAATCATCACCGTCATGATCATTAGGTGGTCTGTCATTTATGACATGACCTCCTTTTAGTTTTGTCAAAATTTTTCTTTATTTATTTCTTTTTATAGCAAATTGTTGTTCCCACCAAATCTCAAAATCGGCCAGGTCAATATCATCGAGTTTCATGTCATGTATGAGGTCAATCATGGACATGGTCCATTAAGCTTTTGGAGGTCATCAGGTCATCGTGACGTCATCAAGACGCCATTTTGTAAATTTACAAGATCGATTATATCTTCATAATCGATCATCAAAACTCAACTATATTCACATCACATAAACTTCACATGACGGGTCATCAAGTCATGTCCTCACAGATCATCTAGAGGTCAGGACGTGCGCGTGCGCGCGCGTCAAAATTTAAAAATGCTCAAAATCACGTAGGATCAAGTCTGCACACGTTTCAGGTCATTTTGAGCATTTCAAAAATGTCCGTGCGTAAGCGTCCGCGCGCGCGTTTTACGCGCGCGCAAGTCGTAAATAACGTTAAAACGCTGTTTTTTCGATTGATTTGCAATCCTGACACTTTTCTTCATCATTTCCATCAACTTGGAATCAATTTCAATCAATAATAAGGTCGTACGGGGGCGTCAAAGTTCAAAATCCGTGCGCGCATCTATGGCGAAAATAACGTAAAAACGTGCAAAAACATGCCTCTACAAAATTAACTCTACCTCTTTAAATAGTCCGTTGACCCCCAATTTTTTTTTTCATCATCAGGTAGGGTATGAATCATAGATTTCATTTCATGTATCATTTGACCCTTATAAACATTATGACGTCATCAAAATGGCGCCAGAATTCAAAATTTCCATTTTTCATGTTCTGACGTCATCACATTTATGCAAATTTGGCTCTAGATTCGTAATTATTGGTCGTTTTTCGCCCAGATTTTAATATGTTGTAGCTGAGGCAATTTCCTACAAAATCAGTCACCACGGTTTTTCATTTCGATGATGTCATCACAGTGAAATTTTCAATTAAAAATGCCATGTCAGAATTTTACCTATTTGCGTGTTATGTCTATGGAAATGATTTTTTTTATTTCGAATCATGAATCTACATGACGTTGTTCTCTGAGCTGTATCTCAGTTGTTTTTGGTCTATTTTCTTCCAGATTTTAGTATGTTATAACTGAGACTATAAGCTTTTATAAGTGTGGTTCCAATTTTTGATCAGATGTCGGGATCATGCCCAATTTTTCACTTTTACGTTTACGTGTTATCTCTATGGGAAATATTTTGGTATATTGGTCAAAGCACTTGCCTCTCACTCCGGTGACCCAGGTTCAATCCGCGCGCGCAAGTCGTAAATAACGTTAAAACGCTGTTTTTTCGATTGATTTGCAATCCTGACACTTTTCTTCATCATTTCCATCAACTTGGAATCAATTTCAATCAATAATAAGGTCGTACGGGCGCGTCAAAGTTCAAAATCCGTGCGCGCATCTATGGCGAAAATAACGTAAAAACGAGCAAAAACATGCCTCTACAAAATTAACTCTGCCTCTTTAAATAGTCCGTTGACCCCCAATTTTTTTTTCATCATCAGGTAGGGTATGAATCATAGATGTCATTTCATGTATCATTTGACCCTTATAAACATTATGACGTCATCAAAATGGCGCCAGAATTCAAAATTTCCATTTTTCATGTTTTGACGTCATCACATTTATGCAAATTTGGCGCTAGATTCGTAATTATTGGTCGTTTGTCGCCCAGATTTTAATATGTTGTAGCTGAGGCAATTTCCTACAAAATCAGTCACCACGGTTTTCATTTCGATGATGTCATCACAGTGAAATTTTCAATTAAAAATGCCATGTCAGAATTTTCCCTATTTGCGTGTTATGTCTATGGAAGATGATTTTTTTTCGAATCATGAATCTACATGACATTGTTCTCTGAGCTGTATCTCAGTTGTTTTTGGTCTATTTTCTTCCAGATTTTAGTATGTTATAACTGAGACTATAAGCTTTTATAAGTGTGGTCTCCAATTTTTGATCAGATGTCGGGATCATGTCCAATTTTTCACTTTTACGTTTACGTGTTATCTCTATGCGAAATATTTTGGTATATTGGTCAAAGCACTTGCCTCTCACTCCGGTGACCCAGGTTCAATCCCCGGTGGGGGCCATTAAATTTTATTTTTTTTTGCTTCTTTTTGCCTTTCATTTTACCATCTTCTTCGACTATTATAACATAAGCAATCACAAACCAGGTAGTAAAATGCCTTATTTTGCGTGTTATGTCTATTAGAAAGTAGTGTGCAGTAGTTTATGTATAACCCTATGGAAAATCTGATTCCGTGAAGTGTATTAAAGCTATCCTGCAATATCATTAGTCCTATTTGATATCACAATTTCTCAAAATTGGCTTACTCAATTATTTTTAAATTTTTGTCAGTCATCGGTCCTAATAAGGTTAAGTTCCCACATCTTTTTCAAGGTCATCAGGTTATCGTGACGTCATCTAGGCGCCATTTTGTACAAATCAACTTATGGTCATATCTTCTTCACTAAATGTCATTTCTCTTTCATATTTGGAAGGGCTAAGATCAATGTCATTTCAGTCATGGTCATCACCATTACCATCATCATCATCATCACCATCATCATCATTATATCATTATCATGATAATCATCAACATCATTATCATCATCACTGTCATGATATTCATGATGATGATGATGATAATGATGATTATCATCAACATCATTATCATCATTACTGTCATGATATAATGATCATCATCATGATTATCATCAACATCATTATCATCATCACTGTCATGATAATATTCATGATGATGATTATCATCAACATCATTATCATCATCACTGTCATGATATTCATGATGATGATGATGATTAACATCAAAATCATTATCATCATCGCTGTCATGATGATATAATGATCATCATCATGATTATCATCAACATCATTATCATCACTGTCATTATATAATGATCATCATCATGATTATCATCAACATCATTATCATCATCACTGTCATGATATTCATGATGATGATTATCATCAACGTCATTATCATCATCACTTTCATGATATTCATGATGATGCTGATGATTATCATCAACTTCATTATCATAATCACTGTCATGATGATATTCATCATGATGATGATGATGATTATCAACATCATTATCATCATCACTGTCATGATGATATAATGATCATCATCATGATTATCTTCAACATCATTATCATCATCACTGTCATGATGATATTCTTGATGATGATGATGATGATATAATCATCACCGTCATGATTATTAGGTGGTCTGTCATTTATGACATGACCTCCTTTTAGTTTTGTCAAAATTTTTCTTTATTTATTTCTTTTTATAGCAAATTGTTGTTCCCACCAAATCTCAAAATCGGCCAGGTCAATATCATCGAGTTTCATGTCATGTATGAGGTCAATCATGGACATGGTCCATTAAGCTTTTGGAGGTCATCAGGTCATCGTGACGTCATCAAGACGCCATTTTGTAAATTTACAAGATCGATTATATCTTCATAATCGATCATCAAAACTCAACTATATTCACATCACATAAACTTCACATGACGGGTCATCAAGTCATGTCCTCACAGATCATCTAGAGGTCAGGACGTGCGCGTGCGCGCGCGTCAAAATTTAAAAATGCTCAAAATCACGTAGGATCAAGTCTGCACACGTTTCAGGTCATTTTGAGCATTTCAAAAATGTCCGTGCGTAAGCATCCGCGCGCGCGTTTTACGCGCGCGCAAGTCGTAAATAACGTTAAAACGCTGTTTTTTCGATTGATTTGCAATCCTGACACTTTTCTTCATCATTTCCATCAACTTGGAATCAATTTCAATCAATAATAAGGTCGTACGGGGGCGTCAAAGTTCAAAATCCGTGCGCGCATCTATGGCGAAAATAACGTAAAAACGTGCAAAAACATGCCTCTACAAAATTAACTCTACCTCTTTAAATAGTCCACAAACCCCCAATTTTTTTTTCATCATCAGGTAGGGTATGAATCATATATTTCATTTCATGTATCATTTGACCCTTATAAACATTATGACGTCATCAAAATGGCGCCAGAATTCAAAATTTCCATTTTTCATGTTTTGACGTCATCACCTTTATGCAAATTTGGCTCTAGATTCGTAATTATTGGTCGTTTTTCGCCCACATTTTGATATGTCATAGCTGAGACAATTCTCTACAAGATCAGTTGCCAGGATTTTTCATTTTGATGACATCATTATAGTGAAATTTTCAATTAAAGATGCCATGTCAGAATTTTCCTTATTCGCGTGTTATGTCTATGGAAGATGACTTTTTTTCGAATCATGAATCTACATGACATTGTTCTTTGAGCAGTATCTCAGTTATTTCTTGTCTATTTCCTCCCAGATTTTAATATGTTGTAGCTGAGACTATAAGCTTTGGTAAATGTGGTCTCCAATTTTTGATCAGATGTCGGGATCATGCCCAATTTTGAACTACAAAATGGGATTTGAGAATCCCGTTTTTCATTTACGTGTAATCTCTATGGGAAATATTTTGGTATATTGGTCAAAGCACTTGCCTCCCAATCCGGTGACCCAGGTTCGATCCCCGGTGGGTCCATTAAAAAAAAATTTTTTTTGCTTCTTTTTGCCTTTCATTTTACCATCTTCTTTGACTATTATAACATAAACAATCACAAACCATGCAATAAACTGCCTTATTTTGCATGTTATGTCTATTGGAAAGTAGTCTGCAGTAGTTTGTGTACAACCCTATGGAAATTTTGATTCCCTGTCGTGTATTAGTTCATGGTCATATCTTCATAACGGAAAGTCATTTCTCACTCATATTTGGCAGGATTAAAGCTAATACCAATCCGGTCAATTTCAGAAAATTAGACGCGCGCGTACGCTTACGTTCGTGCGTCAGTGCGCGCACAACAATGAAAAAAGCCAACCCCGATAACTCCTAAACCAGGTGGTCAATCTTTTTGAATCTTTCCACAATCATCACACCTTGACCAAACATCATGCACACAAAAAAGCAGATTCGTAGCTCAATCATTTTTTTTTTAAATCATTTATTGTCTTTTGGACCCCCCCCCCTTTTTACGGGGAAAATAACTCGAAAAAGAAACAGTGAATCTTTTTCAAATTCGACACAGTCATGAGACCTGATGAGAAGAGTTCACAGTAAAAAATTCAGGTTCGCAACGTCATTATGACGTCATCCAGGCTTCATTTAGTGATTTTGTGCTGAAAAATGCCCTTTTCTGACCTCGAACGGGGCCTCTAACTTCAGTTTGCGGGGTGCTAGAGACTTGGGACTTGATTCAGATGATAGAGCAGAAAATTCTACACAAAAAAGTCCGGTGTAGTTTAAACGATTTAACGGACGTTTCCAGGGTGAAAATGACTTTCAAAGTTAAAACTGCCCATTTTGCCATAGACACACACGTTGTAGGTATTATTAGGTGGTCTGTCATTTATGACATGACCTCCTTTTAGTTTTGTCAAAATTTTTCTTTATTTCTTTTTATAGCAAATTGTTGTTCCCACCAAATCTCAAAATCGGCCAGGTCAATATCATCGAGTTTCATGTCATGTATGAGGTCAATCATGGACATGGTCCATTAAGCTTTTGGAGGTCATCAGGTCATCGTGACGTCATCAAGACGCCATTTTGTAAATTTACAAGATCGATTATATCTTCATAATCGATCATCAAAACTCAACTATATTCACATCACATAAACTTCACATGACGGGTCATCAAGTCATGTCCTCACAGATCATCTAGAGGTCAGGACGTGCGCGTGCGCGCGCGTCAAAATTTAAAAATGCTCAAAATCACGTAGGATCAAATCTGCACACGTTTCAGGTCATTTTGAGCATTTCAAAAATGTCCGTGCGTAAGCGTCCGCGCGCGCAAGTCGTAAATAACGTTAAAACGCTGTTTTTTCGATTGATTTGCAATCCTGACACTTTTCTTCATCATTTCCATCAACTTGGAATCAATTTCAATCAATAATAAGGTCGTACGGGGGCGTCAAAGTTCAAAATCCGTGCGCGCATCTATGGCGAAAATAACGTAAAAACGTGCAAAAACATGCCTCTACAAAATTAACTCTACCTCTTTAAATAGTCCACAAACCCCCAAATTTTTTTTCATCATCAGGTAGGGTATGAATCATATATTTCATTTCATGTATCATTTGACCCTTATAAACATTATGACGTCATCAAAATGGCGCCAGAATTCAAAATTTCCATTTTTCATGTTTTGACGTCATCACATTTATGCAAATTTGGCTCTAGATTCGTAATTATTGGTCGTTTTTCGCCCAGATTTTGATATGTCATAGCTGAGACAATTCTCTATAAGATCAGTTGCCAGGATTTTTCATTTTGATGATATCATTATAGTGAAATTTTCAATTAAAGATGCCATGTCAGAATTTTCCTTATTCGCGTGTTATGTCTATGGAAGATGACTTTTTTTCGAATCATGAATCTACATGACATTGTTCTTTGAGCAGTATCTCAGTTATTTCTTGTCTATTTCCTCCCAGATTTTAATATGTTGTAGCTGAGACTATAAGCTTTGGTAAATGTGGTCTCCAATTTTTGATCAGATGTCGGGATCATGCCCAATTTTGAACTACAAAATGGGATTTGAGAATCCCGTTTTTCATTTACGTGTAATCTCTATGGGAAATATTTTGGTATATTGGTCAAAGCACTTGCCTCCCAATCCGGTGACCCAGGTTCGATCCCCGGTGGGTCCATTAAAAAAAAATTTTTTTTGCTTCTTTTTGCCTTTCATTTTACCATCTTCTTTGACTATTATAACATAAACAATCACAAACCATGCAATAAACTGCCTTATTTTGCATGTTATGTCTATTGGAAAGTAGTCTGCAGTAGTTTGTGTACAACCCTATGGAAATTTTGATTCCCTGTCGTGTATTAGTTCATGGTCATATCTTCATAACGGAAAGTCATTTCTCACTCATATTTGGCAGGATTAAAGCTAATACCAATCCGGTCAATTTCAGAAAATTAGACGTGCGCGTACGCTTACGTTCGTGCGTCAGTGCGCGCACAACAATGAAAAAAGCCAACCCCGATAACTCCTAAACCAGGTGGTCAATCTTTTTGAATCTTTCCACAATCATCACACCTTGACCAAACATCATGCACACAAAAAAGCAGATTCGTAGCTCAATCAGTTTTTTTTTAAATCATTTATTGTCTTTTGGACCCCCCCCCCCTTTTTACGGGGAAAATAACTCGAAAAAGAAACAGTGAATCTTTTTCAAATTCGACACAGTCATGAGACCTGATGAGAAGAGTTCACAGTAAAAAATTCAAGTTCACAACGTCATTATGACGTCATCCAGGCTTCATTTAGTGATTTTGTGCTGAAAAATGCCCTTTTCTGACCTCGAACGGGGCCTCTAACTTCAGTTTGCGGGGTGCTAGAGACTTGGGACTTGATTCAGATGATAGAGCAGAAAATTCTACACAAAAAAGTCCGGTGTAGTTTAAACGATTTAAGGGACGTTTCCAGGGTGAAAATGACTTTCAAAGTTAAAACTGCCCATTTTGCCATAGACACACACGTTGTAGGTATTATTAGGTGGTCTGTCATTTATGACATGACCTCCTTTTAGTTTTGTCAAAATTTTTCTTTATTTCTTTTTATAGCAAATTGTTGTTCCCACCAAATCTCAAAATCGGCCAGGTCAATATCATCGAGTTTCATGTCATGTATGAGGTCAATCATGGACATGGTCCATTAAGCTTTTGGAGGTCATCAGGTCATCGTGACGTCATCAAGACGCCATTTTGTAAATTTACAAGATCGATTATATCTTCATAATCGATCATCAAAACTCAACTATATTCACATCACATAAACTTCACATGACGGGTCATCAAGTCATGTCCTCACAGATCATCTAGAGGTCAGGACGTGCGCGTGCGCGCGCGTCAAAATTTAAAAATGCTCAAAATCACGTAGGTTCAAGTCTGCACACGTTTCAGGTCATTTTGAGCATTTCAAAAATGTCTGTGCGTAAGCGTCCGCGCGCGCAAGTCGTAAATAACGTTAAAACGCTGTTTTTTCGATTGATTTGCAATCCTGACACTTTTCTTCATCATTTCCATCAACTTGGAATCAATTTCAATCAATAATAAGGTCGTACGGGGGCGTCAAAGTTCAAAATCCGTGCGCGCATCTATGGCGAAAATAACGTAAAAACGTGCAAAAACATGCCTCTACAAAATTAACTCTACCTCTTTAAATAGTCCACAAACCCCCAATTTTTTTTTCATCATCAGGTAGGGTATGAATCATATATTTCATTTCATGTATCATTTGACCCTTATAAACATTATGACGTCATCAAAATGGCGCCAGAATTCAAAATTTCCATTTTTCATGTTTTCACGTCATCACATTTATGCATATTTGGCTCTAGATTCGTAATTATTGGTCGTTTTTCGCCCAGATTTTGATATGTCATAGCTGAGACAATTCTCTATAAGATCAGTTGCCAGGATTTTTCATTTTGATGATATCATTATAGTGAAATTTTCAATTAAAGATGCCATGTCAGAATTTTCCTTATTCGCGTGTTATGTCTATGGAAGATGACTTTTTTTCGAATCATGAATCTACATGACATTGTTCTTTGAGCAATATCTCAGTTATTTCTTGTCTATTTCCTCCCAGATTTTAATATGTTGTAGCTGAGACTATAAGCTTTGGTAAATGTGGTCTCCAATTTTTGATCAGATGTCGGGATCATGCCCAATTTTGAACTACAAAATGGGATTTGAGAATCCCGTTTTTCATTTACGTGTAATCTCTATGGGAAATATTTTGGTATATTGGTCAAAGCACTTGCCTCCCAATCCGGTGACCCAGGTTCGATCCCCGGTGGGTCCATTAAAAAAAAAATTTTTTGCTTCTTTTTGCCTTTCATTTTACCATCTTCTTTGACTATTATAACATAAACAATCACAAACCATGCAATAAACTGCCTTATTTTGCATGTTATGTCTATTGGAAAGTAGTCTGCAGTAGTTTGTGTACAACCCTATGGAAATTTTGATTCCCTGTCGTGTATTAGTTCATGGTCATATCTTCATAACGGAAAGTCATTTCTCACTCATATTTGGCAGGATTAAAGCTAATACCAATCCGGTCAATTTCAGAAAATTAGACGCGCGCGTACGCTTACGTTCGTGCGTCAGTGCGCGCACAACAATGAAAAAAGCCAACCCGATAACTCCTAAACCAGGTGGTCAATCTTTTTGAATCTTTCCACAATCATCACACCTTGACCAAACATCATGCACACAAAAAAGCAGATTCGTAGCTCAATCAGTTTTTTTTTAAATCATTTATTGTCTTTTGGACCCCCCCCCCCTTTTTACGGGGAAAATAACTCGAAAAAGAAACAGTGAATCTTTTTCAAATTCGACACAGTCATGAGACCTGATGAGAAGAGTTCACAGTAAAAAATTCAAGTTCACAACATCATTATGACGTCATCCAGGCTTCATTTAGTGATTTTGTGCTGAAAAATGCCCTTTTCTGACCTCGAACGGGGCCTCTAACTTCAGTTTGCGGGGTGCTAGAGACTTGGGACTTGATTCAGATGATAGAGCAGAAAATTCTACACAAAAAAGTCCGGTGTAGTTTAAACGATTTAACGGACGTTTCCAGGGTGAAAATGACTTTCAAAGTTAAAACTGCCCATTTTGCCATAGACACACACGTTGTAGGTATTATTAGGTGGTCTGTCATTTATGACATGACCTCCTTTTAGTTTTGTCAAAATTTTTCTTTATTTCTTTTTATAGCAAATTGTTGTTCCCACCAAATCTCAAAATCGGCCAGGTCAATATCATCGAGTTTCATGTCATGTATGAGGTCAATCATGGACATGGTCCATTAAGCTTTTGGAGGTCATCAGGTCATCGTGACGTCATCAAGACGCCATTTTGTAAATTTACAAGATCGATTATATCTTCATAATCGATCATCAAAACTCAACTATATTCACATCACATAAACTTCACATGACGGGTCATCAAGTCATGTCCTCACAGATCATCTAGAGGTCAGGACGTGCGCGTGCGCGCGCGTCAAAATTTAAAAATGCTCAAAATCACGTAGGATTAAGTCTGCACACGTTTCAGGTCATTTTGAGCATTTCAAAAATGTCCGTTCGTAAGCGTCCGCGCGCGCAAGTCGTAAATAACGTTTAAAACGCTGTTTTTTCGATTGATTTGCAATCCTGTCACTTTTCTTCATCATTTCCATCAACTTGGAATCAATTTCAATCAATAATAAGGTCGTACGGGGGCGTCAAAGTTCAAAATCCGTGCGCGCATCTATGGCGAAAATAACGTAAAAACGTGCAAAAACATGCCTCTACAAAATTAACTCTACCTCTTTAAATAGTCCACAAACCCCCAATTTTTTTTCATCATCAGGTAGGGTATGAATCATATATTTCATTTCATGTATCATTTGACCCTTATAAACATTATGACGTCATCAAAATGGCGCCAGAATTCAAAATTTCCATTTTTCATGTTTTGACGTCATCACATTTATGCAAATTTGGCTCTAGATTCGTAATTATTGGTCGTTTTTCGCCCATATTTTGATATGTCATAGCTGAGACAATTCTCTATAAGATCAGTTGCCAGGATTTTTCATTTTGATGATATCATTATAGTGAAATTTTCAATTAAAGATGCCATGTCAGAATTTTCCTTATTCGCGTGTTATGTCTATGGAAGATGATTTTTTTTCGAATCATGAATCTACATGACATTGTTCTCTGAGCTGTATCTCATTTGTTTTAGGTCTATTTTCTTCCGGATTTTAGTATGTTATAGCTGAGACTATAAGCTTTCACAAGTGTGGTCTCCAATTTTTGATCAGATGTCGGGATCATGCCTAATTTTTACCAACAAAATGGGATTTGAGAATCCCGTTTTTCGTTTACGTGTTATCTCTATGGGAAATATTTTGGTATATTGGTTATAACACTTGCCTCTCATTCCGGTGACCCAGGTTCGATCCCCGGTGGGTCAATTAAATTTTTTTTTTTTTTTTTGCTTCTTTTGCCTTTCATTTTACCATCTTATTCGACTATTATAACATAAGCAATCACAAACAAAGTAATAAAATGTCTTATTTTGCATGTTATGTCTATTAGAAAGTAGTGTGCAGTAGTTTATGTATAACCCTATGGAAAATCTGATTCCCTGAAGTGTATTAAAGCTATCCTGCAATATCATTAGTCCTATTTGATATCACAATTTCTCAAAATGATAATGATGTTGATGATAATCATGATGATGATCATGATTATCATCAACATCATTATCATCATCACTGTCACGATATTCATGATGATGATTATCCTCAACATCATTATCATCATCACTGTCATGATATTCATGATGATGCTGATGATTATCATCAACTTCATTATCATCACTGTCATGATGATATTCATGATGATGATGATGATTATCAACATCATTATCATCAGCACTGTCATGATATTCATGATGATGCTGATGATTATCATCAACTTCATTATCATCACTGTCATGATGATATTCATGATGATGATGATGATTATCAACATCATTATCATCATCACTGTCATGATGATATAATGATCATCATCATGATTATCTTCAACATCATTATCATCATCACTGTCATGATGATATTCATGATGATGATGATGATGATATAATATCATCACCATCATGATCATCATTGCTATTATTATTGTCATCACCATCATGATTATATCACCTTCATCATGATAATCATCACCATTATCATGATTATCTTGCACAAATATTATCACATCTTCCAATGACCGTTTCACACATTTTCTACATTCCTGTCCTCAAGAAGCATCTCCATGCGTGGCATTCTTGACTTCCTATCTTCAGTTTAGTATTTCCCCATTATTATGATCATCCTGATTACAATCATGATCATACAAATTGAAAGACAGACCACCTAATTCGTCCTCATGACGAATTAAATTCTAGTTATTTCTTCTTTTTATTACAAATTTTTGTAGCCAGCAAATCTCAAAATCGGTCAGGTCAATATCATCGAGTTTCATGTCATGTATGAGGTCAATCATGGACATGGTCAACTAAGCTTTTGAAGGTCATCAGGTCATCGTGACGTCATCAAGACGCCATTTTGTAAATTTACAAGATCGATTATATCTTCATAATCGATCATAAAAAATCAACTATATTCACATTGTAAATTGTATAATGACTGGTAAAAGATATTTGGAGAATTTTGTGCAAGATAATCATGATAATGGTGATGATTATCATGATGAAGGTGATATAATTATGATGGTGATGACAATAATAATAGCAATGATGATCATGATGGTGATCATGATTATCATCAACATCATTATCATCATCACTGTCACGATATTCATGATGATGATTATCCTCAACATCATTATCATCATCACTGTCATGATATTCATGATGATGCTGATGATTATCATCAACTTCATTATCATCACTGTCATGATGATATTCATGATGATGATGATGATGATGATGATTATCAACATCATTATCATCAGCACTGTCATGATATTCATGATGATGCTGATGATTATCATCAACTTCATTATCATCACTGTCATGATGATATTCATGATGATGATGATGATTATCAACATCATTATCATCATCACTGTCATGATGATATAATGATCATCATCATGATTATCTTCAACATCATTATCATCATCACTGTCATGATGATATTCATGATGATGATGATGATGATATAATATCATCACCATCATGATCATCATTGCTATTATTATTGTCATCACCATCATCATTATATCACCTTCATCATGATAATCATCACCATTATCATGATTATCTTGCACAAATATTATCACATCTTCCAATGACCGTTTCACACATTTTCTACATTCCTGTCCTCAAGAAGCATCTCCATGCGTGGCATTCTTGACTTCTTCAGTTTAGTATTTCCCCATTATTATGATCATCCTGATTACAATCATGATCATACAAATTGAAAGACAGACCACCTAATTCGTCCTCATGACGAATTAAATTCTAGTTATTTCTTCTTTTTATTACAAATTTTTGTACCCACCAAATCTCAAAATCGGCCAGGTCAATATCATCGAGTTTCATGTCATGTATGAGGTCAATCATGGACATGGTCAACTCAGCTTTTGAAGGTTATCAGGTCATCGTGACGTCATCAAGACGCCATTTTGTAAATTTACAAGATCGATTATATCTTCATAATCGATCATAAAAAATCAACTATATTCACATTGTAAATTGTATAATGACTGGTAAAAGATATTTGGAGAATTTTAAAGCGTCATGTACACTATATCCAATATGCCAATCAATCGATAAACAAGTCATTAAGCTCATAATTATAAATATCGGCTGTAAATTTTGAATCGATTACCATGCTTGATGAGGCTTGTTTTAATAGTTTATTGAAACTGTAAGATCATTTTGTAAATTTTGTAAAAATTATATTGTTGCACTGAGTATATTTACCTGTTCAATATGTTATTTATCATTGTACCTGAACTTCTAATTTGTTTGAATAAAAGCTTCTTTTGAAAAAAAAAAAAAAAACTATATTCACATCACATAAACTTCAGATGACGGGTCATCAAGTCATGTCCTCAGAGGTCAGGACGTGCGCGTACGCGCGCGTCAAAATTTAAAAAATGCTCAAAATCACGCAGGATCAAGTCTGCACACTTTTCACGTCATTTTGAGCATTTAAAAAATGTCCGTGCGTAATCGTCCGCGCGCGCGTTTTACGCGCCCGCAAGTCGTAAATAAACTTAAAACGCTGTTTTTTCGATTGATTTGCAATCCTGACACTTTTCTTCATCATTTCCATCAACTTGGAATCAATTTCAATCAATAATAAGGTCGTACGGGCGCGTCAAAGTTCAAAATCCGTGCGCGCGTCTATGTCGAAAATAACGTAAAAACGTGCAAAAACATGCCTCTACAAAATTAACTCTAGCTCTTTAAATAGTCCACAAACTCCCAAATTTTTTGTCATCTTTGGGTAGGGGAGGAATCACAGATATGATTTCATGTATCATATGACCCTTATAAACATTATGACGTCATCAAAATGGCGCCAGAAGTCAAAATTTCCATTTTTTATGTTTTCACGTCATCACATTTACGCAAATTTGGCTCTAGATTCGTAATTATTGGTCGTTTTTTACCCAGATTTTAATATGTTGTAGCTGAGGCAATTTCCTACAAAATTAGTCACATTTTCATTTTGATGACGTCATCACAGTGAAATTTTCAATTAAAGGTGCCATGTCAGAATTTTCCCTATTTGCGTGTTATGTCTATGGAAGATGATTTTTTTTCGAATCATGAATGTACATGACATTGTTCTCTGAGCTGTATCTCAGTTGTTTTTAGTCCATTTTCTTCCAGATTTTAGTATGTTATAGCTGAGACTATACGCTTGTACAAATGGGGTCTCCATTTTTTGATCAGATGTCGGGATCATGCCCAATTTTTCACTACAAAATGGGATTTGAGAATCCCGTTTTTCGTTTACGTGTTATCTCTATGGGAAATATTTTGGTCTATTGGTTATAGCACTTGCCTCTCATTCCGGTGACCCAGGTTCGATCCCCGGTGGGTCCATAATTTTTTTTTTTTTTTTTTGCTTCTTTTTGCCTTTCATTTTACCATCTTCTTCGACTATTATATCATATACAATCACAAACCATGTACTAAACTGCCTTATTTTGCGTGTTTTGTCTATTGGAAAGTAGTGTGCAGTAGTTTGTGTACAACCCTATAGAAATTGTGATTCCCTGTCGTGTATATTATCATCATTGCTGTCATGATATTCATGATGATGATGATGATTAACATCAAAATCATTATCATCACTGTCATGATGATCATTATAATGATCATCATGATTATCATCAACATCATTATCATCATCACTGTCATGATATAATGATCATCATCATGATTATATCATCACCATCATTATCATCACTGTCATGATATTTTTGATGATGATTATCATCAACATCATTATCATCATCACTGTCATGATATTCATGATGATGCTGATGATTATGAACTTCATTATCATCATCACCTTTATGATGATATAATGATCATCATCATGATTATCATCAACATCATTATCATCATCAATGTCATGATGATATTCATGATGGTCATGATGATATTCATGATGATGACTATCATCAACATTATTATCATCATTACTGTCATGATATTCATGATGATCATGATGATGATTAACATCAAAATCAGTATTATCATCACTGTCATGATATAATCGTCATCATCATGATTATCATCAACATCATTATCATCATCACTGTCATGATATAATGATCATCATCATGATTATCATCAACATCATTATCATCACTGTCATGATATTCATCATGATGATTATCATCAACATCATCACATCTTCCAATGACCGTTTCACACATTTTTCTACATTCCTGTCAAGAGGCATCTCCATGCGTCGCATTCTTGACTTCCTACATGTATCTTCAGTCTAGCATTATGATCACCCTGATTACAATCATGATCATACAAATTGAAAGACAGACCACCTAATTCGTCCTCATGACGAATTAAACTCTAGTTAGGTGGTCTGTCATTGATGACAGACCTCCTTTTAATTTTGTCAAGATTTTTCTTTATTTCTTTATTTCTTCTTTTTATAACAAATTCTTAATCCCACCCAAACTCAAAATCGGCCAGGTCAATATCATCGAGTTTCATGTCATGTATGAGGTCAATTATGGACATGGTCCATTAAGCTTTTGGAGGTCATCAGGTCATCGTGACGTCATCAAGACGCCATTTTGTAAATTTACAAGATCGATTATATCTTCATAATCGATCATCAAAAATCAACTATTTTCACTTATTCCTAAAAAGGATAAAGACCCCTTATATTTAAAAAATTGGAGACCCATTTCTGTTTTAAATACAGATTATAAGATAATTGCAAAGTGTTTGGCATTGCGTTTAAAAAAAACATTGCTAGAAATAATAGACAATGATCAAACCGGTTTCTCTCCGGGTAGGTTTATAGGAGAAAACATTAGGTTAACATTAGATATGATTGACTTTACAAATAAAACAGATTTACCAGGACTGATGTTTTTAGCAGATTTTGAAAAAGCATTTGATAAATTAGAATGGAATTTTGTGTCACAAGCACTTAAATTTTTTGGTTTTGGTAATAACTTTATTGTTTGGGTTAGGATCCTATATACAGATATTTCTTCTTGTGTTTTGAATAATGGTCATGCCTCACAGTTTTTTAATTTATATCGTGGCTTACGACAAGGTTGCCCCCTTAGTCCATTATTATTTTTGATATGTAGTGAAAAATTAGCATTATGGGTGAGAAATGATCCTGATATACATGGTATGAATATACATAATACAGACATTTTAATAACTGCCTATGCAGACGACACTACTTTCTTTTTAAAAGATCAAGCTTCCTTTTATCGTTTATTACAAATTCTTGATGTCTTTAAAAATATGACAGGGTTATCGATTAATCGCAATAAAAGTGAAATTGTTGCACTTGGTTATTATAAAGCCCATCCTCCAGATATTAGCTCAACGGGTATGGCTTTCTTGAAAGGTCCTTTTAAAATGTTAGGGATTACATTTTCTACCAATATGGATGATACTTTTGAATTGAATTATATACCTAAAAAAAAAAATTTGTAGATATTCTGAAAGTTTGGTCTAGAAGATATTTAACACCTATTGGAAAAATTGTAATATTAAAATCTCTTGCTCTATCCAAGTTGATTTATCTTCTTTCGGTCCTGCCCTCCCCACCTGATAATTTTATTAAAGAAATTGAAGATATCGTGTTTTCATTTATATGGGATAATAAACCAGATAAGATTAAGAGGAGGACCATTATTGGAGATTACAGTCTAGGAGGTTTGAAAATGTTTCATTTTCCTTCAGTTATTTCAGGACTTAAAATTGCTTGGGTTAAAAGATTATTAGACAAACAAAATAAAGGGAAATGGAAATGTTTTTTTTTACTATTATTTGCAAAATTTCGGTGGAAACACAATTTGGTATTGTAATATGAACGCAAAGGAGGAGAAACTTCAACAAATACAAAATGATTTTATACGCGAAATACTACAACATTGGTGTGCGTTTACATTTACACCAAATGTGTTGGACTGTAAGGTTGAAAATCAAGTTATCTGGCACAATACACATATTCGAATTAATAATAATTTAGTATATAAAAAAGACTGGTGCGAAAGAGGAATTATAAAAATTAAACATTTTCTTAATGATGATTTGTCGCTTTTGAACTTTGAACAGTTTCAGGCAAAATATAATATGCATTGTAATTCTCTCGAATTTTATTCTATAATTCACGCCATTCCTCTTGAATGGAAAAATCAACTTGCACGAACTGGTATAGATGTAAATTCTCAATTACAAAATGACACACCACAAGAAGATGCCCTTACTAAAATATGTAAAGTAATTAAAGTATGTAGGTATGTTCATCAACACTTAAGTAATAAGTTATTTTTACATCCAAAGTCAGAAGAAAAATGGACTGAAATATTAGAACAGAATATTAACTGGGAGAGCCTATACTCTATTCCGTTTCAATCAACTTTAAATCAAAGACTGCGCTATTTTCAATTTAGAATTTTGCACAGAATAATTGGTGTGAATAAACTCCTATTTAATATGGGCCTTACATCATCCAATTTATGCTCCCTCTGCTCAAACTGTATTGAAACAATAGTTCATTTGTTTTGGGAATGTCCTATTACACAAAGGTTTATAAATCAAATACAAGATTCTTTACTGAATAATAAGATTCAAATTACCAAACAATTGTTTTTATTCGGTTCAAAAGAAAAACTAAACTTAAATTATAACTTCATTTTTTTGTATGCAAAATATTATATTTTTGCTGTAAAAAGTAAGCAGTCTTCACTCCTGTTTTCATCCTTTTTAAAAATGCTTAAACAAATTAAAACGACAGAAGCATTTATATCTAACAAATCATACAAATTTGTAACCCGAGCCAGTAACTGGAGTAATATCCAATTGATATAATCAATCGATTTACAATTAATTACGCTCATAATGAGTTTTTTTTTTTTTTTTTTAATCGATTGACATACTTGTGGCTTGTTTTAATATTTGCTGGAATTGTTTGATCCCATTTGTCAAATGCAAGTACATGTATATTTAGACAATTGACTATTTATATTTCGTAGATATTTTAAAAGTGTATCAAATGCGAGAACATTTTATTTTGACATGAAATATTATACTATCGATTAGCTGTACAAGTGCTTGTATAATGACTGGTAAAAGATACTTGGAGAATTTTAAAGCGTCATGTACACTACATCAAGTATGCCAATCGATCGATAAACAAGTCATTAAGCTCATAATTAAACTTAAATTATAACTGCATTTTTGTATGCAAAATATTATAGTTTTGCTGCAAAAAGCAAGCAGTGTTCACTCCTGTTTTCATCCTTTATAAAAATGGTTAAAGAAATTAAAACGACAGAAGCATTTATATCTAACAAATCATACAAATTTGTAACCCGAGCCAGTAACTGGAGTAATATCCAATTTTTTTTTTATATAATCAATCGATTTACAATTCATTACGCTCATCGGTTGTAACATATGTGTCATGACATAATGAGTTTTTTTTTTTTTTTTTTTTTAATCGATTGAAATACTTGTGGCTTGTTTTAATATTTGCTGTAATTGTTTGATCCCATTTGTCAAATGCAAGTTCATGTATATTTAGACCATTGACTATTTATATTTCGTAGATATTTTAAAAGTGTATCAAATGCGAGAACATTTTATTTTGACATGAAATATTATACTATCGATTAGCTGTACAAGTGCTTGTATAATGACTGGTAAAAGATACTTGGAGAATTTTAAAGCGTCATGTACACTACATCAAGTATGCCAATCGATCGATAAACAAGTCATTAAGCTCATAATTAAACTTAAATTATAACTGCATTTTTTGTATGCAAAATATTATATTTTTGCTGTAAAGAGTAAGCAGTCTTCACTCCTGTTTTCATCCTTTTTAAAAATGCTTAAACAAATTAAAACGACAGAAGCATTTATATCTAACAAATCATACAAATTTGTAACCCGAGCCAGTAACTGGATTAATATCCCATTTTTTTTTTTTTTTTTTTATATAATCAATCGATTTACAATTCATTACGCTCATCGGTTGTAACATATATGTCGTGACATAATTTGTTTTTTTTTTTTTTTTTTTTTTTTTTTTAGTCGATTGACATACTTGTGGCTTGTTTTAATATTGGCTGGAATTGTTTGATCCTATTTGTCAAATGCAAGTACATGTATATTTTAGACCAATGACCATTTATATTTCGTAGATATTTTAAGTGTTTCAAATGTGAGAACATTTTATTTTGACATGAAATATTATACTACCGTTTAGCTGTACAAGTACTTGTATAATGACTGGTAAAAGATACTTGGAGAATTTTAAAGCGTCATGTACACTATATCCAGTATGCCAATCGATCGATAAACAAGTCATTAAGCTCATAATTATAAATATCGGCTGTAAATTTTGAATCGATTAGCATGCTTGATGAGGCTTGTTTTAATAGTTTATCAAAATGGTTCGCTCCTATTTTATTTACACTGGTTCAATATACTTTCTTTGAACGTAACCTCAACTGTTAGATCATTTTGTAAATTTTGTCAAAATTATAATGTTGCACTGAGTATATTTACCTCTTCAATATGTTATTTATCATTGTACCTGAACTTCTAATTTGTTTGAATAAAAGTTTCTTTTGAAAAAAAAAAAAAAAAAAAAAAAATATTTTCACATCACATAAACTTCACTTGACGGGTCATCAAGTGATGTCTTCACAGGTCATCTAGCGGTCAGGACTTGCGCGTACGCGCGCGTCAAAATTTAAAAATGCTCAAAATCACGTAGGATCAAGTCTGCACACGTTTCAGGTCATTTTGAGCATTTCAAAAATGTCCGTGCGTAAGCGTCTGCGCGCGCGTTTTACGCGCGCGCAAGTCTTAAATAACGTTAAAGCGCTGTTTTTTCGATTGATTTGCAATCCTGACACTTTTCTTCATCATTTCCATCAATTTGGAATTAATTTCCATCAATAATAAGGTCGTACGGGCGCGTCAAAGTTCAAAATCCGTGTGCGCGTCTATGGCGAAAATAACGTAAAAAAGTGCAAAAACATGCCTCTACAAAATTAACTCTAGCTCTTTAAATAGTCCATAAACCCCCCAATTTTTTTTCATCATCAGGTAGGGTATGAATCATAGATTTCATTTCATGTATCATTTAACCCTTATAAACATTATGACGTCATCAAAATGGCGCCAGAATTCAAAATTTCCATTTTTCATGTTTTGACGTCATCACATTTATGCAAATTTGGCTCTAGATTCGTAATTATTGGTCGTTTTTCGCCCAGATTTTAATATGTTGTAGCTGAGGCAATTTCCTACAAAATTAGTCACCACCATTTTTCATTTTGATGACGTCATCACAGTGAAAATTTCAATTAAAAATGCCATGTCAGAATTTTCCCTATTTGCGTGTTATGTCTATGGAAGATGATTTTTTTTTCGAATCATGAATCTACATGACATTGTTCTCTGAGCTGTATCTCAGTTGTTTTTGGTCTATTTTCTTCCAGATTTTAATATGTTGTAGCTGAGACTATAAGCTTTTACAAATGTGATCTCCAATTTTTGATCAGATGTCGGGATCATGCCCAATTTTTCACTACAAAATGTGATTTGAGAATCCCGTTTTTCGTTTACGTGTTATCTCTATGGGAAATATTTTGGTATATTGGTTATAGCACTTGCCTCCCATTCCCGTGACCCAGGTTCGATCCCCGGTGGGTCCATTAAATTTTTTTTTTTTGCTTCGTTTTGCCTTTCATTTTACCATCTTCTTCGACTATTATATCATATACAATCACAAACCATGTACTAAACTGCCTTATTTTGCGTGTTTTGTCTATTGGAAAGTAGTGTGCAGTAGTTTGTGTACAACCCTATGGAAATTGTGATTCCCTGTCGTGTATTAAAGCTATTGGGTTTATCTCCCAAGTATCCTGCAATGTCAAATAGTGCTATTTGATATCTCAAAATTGGCTTCGTCAATTATCTTCAAATTTTAGTCAGTCATCAGTCCCAATAACGTCAAGTTCCAGCAACTTTTTTAAAAATCAACTTATGGTCGTATCTTCATAACAAAATGTGATCTCTCTTTTATATTTGGCATTGGTTAAGGTCACTGTCATTGCAGTCATGTTCATCATCATTATCCCCATCATCATCATTATCACCATCATGATTATCATCAACATCATTATCATCATCACTGTCATCATATTCATGATGATGTTGATGATAATGATGATTAACATCAACATCATTATCGTCATTAATGTCATGATGATATAATGATCATCATCATGATTATCATCAACATCATTATCATCATCACTGTCATGATGATATTCATGATGATGATGATTATCATCAACTTCATTATCATCACCACTGTCATGATGATATAATGATGATGGTGATGATATAATATCATCACCGTCATGATCATCACCTCCATGCGTGGCATTCTTGACTTCCTATCTTCAGTTTATAGTATTTCCCCATTATTATGATCATCCTGATTACAATCATGATCATACAAATTGAAAGACAGACCACCTAATTCGTCCTCATGACGAATTAAATTCTAGTTATTGCTATTATTATTGTCATCACCATCATTATATCACCTTCATCATGATAATCATCACCATTATCATGATTGTTATCTTACACAAATATTATCACATCTTCCAATGACCGTTTCACACATTTTCTACATTCCTGTCCTCAAGAAGCATCTCCATGCGTGGCATTCTTGACTTCCTATCTTCAGTTTAGTATTTCCCCATTATTATAATCATCCTGATTACAATCATGATCATACAAATTGAAAGACAGACCACCTAATTCGTCCTCATGACGAATTAAATTCTAGTTGATATTATTATTGTCATCACCATCATCATTATATCACCTTCATCATGATAATCATGACCATTATCATGATTGTTGTCTTGCACAAACATTATCACATCTTCCAATGACCGTTTCAAACATTTTCTACATTCCAGTCCTCAAGAAGCATTTCCATGCGTGGCATTCTTGACTTCTTCAGTTTAGTATTTCCCCATTATTATTATCATCCTGATTAAAATCATGATCATACAAATTGAAAGACAGACCACCTAATTCGTCCTCATGACGAATTAAATTCTAGTTAGGTGGTCTGTCATTTATGACAAACCTCCTTTTAATTTTGTCAGAATTTTCTTTCTTATTAGGTGGTCTGTCGGTATCGACAGATCACCTAGTAGTTTTATCAAGATTTTTCTTTATTTGGTGGTCTGTCATTTATGACAGACCTCCTTTTAATTTTGTCAAGATTTTTCTTCTTTCTTTTTATTACAAAATGTTGTTCCCACCAAATCTCAAAATCGGCCAGGTCAATATCATCGAGTTTCATGTCATGTATGAGGTCAATCATGGACATGGTCCATTAAGCTTTTGGAGGTCATCAGGTCATCGTGACGTCATCAAGACGCCATTTTGTAAATTTACAAGATTATATCTTCATAATCGATCATCAAAAATCAACTATATTCACATCACATAAACTTCACTTGACGGGTCATCAAGTCATGTCCTCACAGGTCATCTAGAGGTCAGGACGTGCGCGTATGCGCGCGTCAAAATTTAAAAATGCTCAAAATCACGTAGGATCAAGTCTGCACACGTTTCAGGTCATTTTGAGCATTTCAAAAATTTGCGCGCGCACACGGGTGCGCGCGCGTTTTCCCGTATTCCACCATGACGGAACCTAAACTCGCCGTTTTTTCTTCTGTACTCTCATAGAACATAAAATTCTGAGCAATTTGATACCTTTTTTATCTTTCTACGACCATTAATAAGGAAATTATCGTCCGTCAAAGTTTGCAGCACGCGCGGGTGCGATCCCTCACTATAGGCCATATATGGGCAAAAACATGCCCATACAAAATTCACTGTAGCTCGTTAGATAGTCAGTTGACCCCCAAATTTTTTCTCATCATCAGGTAGGGTATGAATCATAGATTTCATTTCATGTATCATTTGGCCCTTATAAACATTATGACGTCATCAAAATGGCGCCAGAACTCAAAAAGTTTACGTGTTATCTCTATGGGAAATATTTTGGTATATTGGTCAAAGCACTTGCCTCCCATTCCGGTGACCCAGGTTCAATCCCCGGTGGGTCCATTAAAAAAAAAATATTTTTTTGCTTCTTTTTGCCTTTCCTTTTACCATCTTGTTCGACTATTATAACATAAGCAATCACAAACAAAGTAATAAAATGTCTTATTTTGCATGTTATGTCTATTAGAAAGTAGTGTGCAGTAGTTTATGTACAACCCTATGAACCCTATGATTCCCTGACGTGTATTAAAGCTATCCTGCAATATCATTAGTCTTATTGATATCACAATTTCTCAAAATTGGCTCACTCAATTATCTTCAAATTTTCTTCAGTCATCGGTCCTAATAAGGTCAAGTTCCCACATCTTTTTCAAGGTTATCGTGACGTCATCTAGGTGCCATTTTGTACAAATCAACTTATGGTTGTATCTTCTTCACTAAATGTCATTTCTCTTTCATATTTAGAAGGGCTAAGATCAATGTCATTTCAGTCATGGTCATCACCATTATCATCATCATCATCACCATCATCATCATCATTATATCATTATCATGATAATCATCAACATCATTATCATCATCACCATAATCATCACCATTATCACATCAATCTTCATCATTATCCCCTTCATTATCATGATTATCATCACCATCATTACATCATCCACCCACCCAGGTGTAGTAAATGGGTACCTGGTAGGAATTTATTCCTTGAAATGCATTGAGCGCCGTATAGGGCAGCTCGGCTAAATCCAGGGTAATATTGGAGCGCCTTGAGCACCATTGGTGGATACGATCGCTATATAAATACCCAATATTATTATTATTATCATCATCATCATCATTATCATCACTGTCATGATCATCATCGCTCTTATTATATCATCACCATCATCATTATATCATCATACTCATTATAACCATCATCATTATATCATCTTCATCATCACCATTATCATCATCACCATAATCATTTTACAATGACCGTTTCACACATTTTGTTACATTCATGTCCTCAAGAAGCATCTCCATTCATGGCATTCTTGACTTCCTATCTTCAGTTTAGTATTTCCTCATTAATTATGATCATCCTGATTACGATCATGATCATACAAATTGAAAGACAGACCACCTAATTCGTCGTCATGACGAATTAAATTCTAGTTATTATTATAATTGTTACCATCCGTACTATCACTCTAGAAGCCAAAATATTTTATTACCGACTGTCTTATTTTCTTCATCTTTCTCCTAAATGCTATAGGTTTTCTAGATCGCTGAACTCGGACAGACGCGTATCAAATGTAAGTAGACCTCATTGTTTAGAAATGTTCAAGAAAAGCAATTTATACATTCCGCCTTATTGAAGTTACAGCAAAATAAATTTCTTCCTTATTTATTACATTGTGTAAATGGCCTAATTCATACTACAATTAAATTGCAATTTCCAAAAGACGTCAGTAAAAATTGTAAATGGCTATTAAGTTCCCCCCCCCCCCAAAAAAAAAAAATAAATAAATAAATAAAAATAAAAATAATAAATAAAAAATAATGATTCATACAACATAAATTATTTTAAAAAATCAAATCTAAATTTTCCTTTAGCGTTAAGTCGAGCAATATGACATGTTTCTTTATGTGATTTCTTGTAAGTTTTTCTTCAGTTCGTTTATATTTTGCTTCTCCAAACAACTGATATACTGCACTTTAGTTCTTTTAAAATACGCTTTTCTCTCGACATGAAGAGACATCAAAATAACTCCAAATTAGTTGTAAAGCGTATGTTTTGTCCATGATAGTGAAAGCAAGTGATTGTATGTAACAAATTGAATATTATGTAAAATTGACGCATTCATTTTCTTGTAATTCATTACAGATCCCTATGTTAACGATTAAGTACTGCGATCTATCTGCTGAGATGACCATCAGGTTGTGGTCCTGCCTCAGATCCTTCACCTCACTGTCCGAGCTTACTATCTCAGACTCCTCTCTCAGTTTCCCTCCATCTCCTCCTGAGCTTCCATCCGTCACAAAGCTGATAGCTGAGAGAGTGACGTCACAAAGCTACGAAGGTCTGCTCTCATCGATACCTGGCTTGAAAGAGATCGATATCACTATCGATGATGCAGAGAGAGACATATCTCAGATCACGGCTGGTCTTCGTCTGACCGGGGGACAGCAGCTCACACACATCAACCTTGATGCACGGGACCCACTCGTACTCACATCAGAGAAGAACAATGTATCGAGAGAGACGATGAGAGGACTGGGTCTTCTGATCAGAAAACAAACCAACAACCTACAGCGGCTAGATGTGTACGGGGTGAAGTGCAAAGACGAGGAAGACTTGGTTTACCTCGTCGAGTGCTGCAGACATGTGAAGACGATGGAATACATACAGTAAGTTGGTGTTCAACTCATAATATAAAATAGATTGTATGAGATGATTCTATTCCTGTTTTCCGCAGTACCAACGCGTAATAGTATGAATGCATAAATGGATGAATAGTTTAGAGTGGGTGCAGCCTCCTAGTTTTATGTTGACTTTTATTTATTTAAAACAAAAATTATTATTTCTCCGTATTGTTATTTTCTTATTTCAATGTACAGTATTAGTATTAGTATATCTGAATGTAAATTGAGCAAAAAAAAAACTTAATTTAGGTTACTATAATTAGATCTATTATAATAATTTTAACAGTATAAGTTTTCCAGTCAATTGACTCAATGCAATTATTTGGTCACTCAAATTTATAATTCAAATTAACGCAAATGTCGCTCTTGGCCGAATTCTGTAATTCAAATTAAGAATCCAAACATTCAAATTCAACAGTCAACCAAACATGCATTCAGTTTACAAATTCGTGCATGCCGGTCTTTTGAGATCAGTGCATGCAAGTTAACACGTTCGGTTTACTGTGTTAACTTGAATGCGCAGATCTACTATAAAAGTGATCGCATTTACAAGTTGAATTCACATTATGTGAATTTGTTTTCCTGTTGTTTAATTTGAATGCTCGGCCCGGATTCTTACTTTGAATAATTATTTCTTGGTCGACATTTACGCTACGTTGAATGCAAGAAATATGAATGTGAGTGACCAAATGAGAAAAGTTGCCGAGAATTTTTTTATAATTATCAGTACTAAGTAGTAGAAGTAGTAGTACGGTAGTAGTAATGGTGTTATTATTATCAGCATCATCATCATACACATTATTATTATTATTATTATTATTATTATTATTATTATTATGTTGCCACGATTTCTTTTGTAAGCGCAATGTTATTCTAGTCTACATGTGAACGATCTAACTAAAACATAATCTCCGAGTTCAGTACATTATTCACGCTCTTTTAAAGGCATTGAGTAACTTTGTTGGAGATCAGAAAAAAAAAATCTGAATTAGCTCATGCTGCAATGATAATTAGAAACCTTTAGGTCAGTCGGGAATCGTATGACTTTTACAGGTCATTTGCTGATTTCATTATCAAGATATTTATGATTTAAAATCGAAATTTTATAAGCGTATGGCATGACGCTTATAACTTGTAACGGTCGGCATACCTCCCTCTTTCGGCAAAGGCACAGCGTATACGTCTATTTACATTGGCCTGCCGCTGTGGGGTGTAATGCTGACAGAGCTTGCAATACCAAGGATTGATAACTCGGCAATACTATCGCGCGCTAGAGAAAGCTTGAGCGCTGGAGCTCATCCCGTGGGCAAGGGGCTAGCCTAGCCTGTCGATCGCCTGGCCTGGCCGGCGGGCGGTCGCTGGGGTAGTCGCGACATCGTGTGTGAGTAGAATTACCAAATTTTGATTATTGCATGGTAATCCTACGTACATGAATAACAAATTTTTTTGCCTGACAATAAAGAAAGAAAAAGAGGAAACAAATGAAAAGGCATTTAAAAGGGGAAGGGGAGTGGAGTAAAGCTGAAGAACAGTGATGAGGTGTTCGCCATGAAACTCCTCAACAAGTGGGAGATGCTGAAGAGAGCTGAGACAGCATGTTTTGTGGAGGAGAGAGATGTACTTGTACATGGAGACAGCAGGTGGATAACCAATCTACACTACGCCTTCCAAGATGATGACTTTCTCACGCTATTATCAGTCATCCCACAGATAATACGATCTTTAATCAAACTGTCAGTAAGATCTCCAAACTCACACGATTGTACTCTGTTTCTCAACTCTGTAGCATATTGATCAATTGTCTCGTTCACCTGTTGTGAACGTGTGAAGAACTTGTGTCTTTCATACGTGACATTTCGTTTCGGAATGCAATATTCTTCAAATTTGTTCATGACCACTTTCAACTTCATCCTGTCATCCTCATTAGGAAAAACAAACGTGTTATACACTTGAAGCGCTGCGTCGCCTATGCAATGCAAAAATAACGAGCATTGGGATTTATCCCCTTTCTCTGACATTCCGCTGGCTACATTGAACAATTCAAATCGCTGTCTGAATCGTTTCCAATTTTCAGCAACATTGCCAGTCAACAAATCTAGCGGTGCCGGTTGACTTAGACTAGTAGCCATTGTGTATCCGCTGTTATATGTGGGGTGTAGGGTTTATTAGTGTATCAATATAACCTACTTCTAACTAGTTTAATATTACTCACTAGTTTAGAATCGCTTGAGCGCCCTAATTTATCCTATTTTAGTGTCAGCAACCATACAATGTTCGAGTCACCTATATCTTTTTGGATCATAGCGTAACCAACATTCACAGTCCCGATATTACTAACAACAGGTTTGCACTCCGCACTCGACCAAAAATCAGCTGTTCGGTCTCTCCACACAACATGCATGCATTTCACGCTGAGCTCTCGATGTCGCAATCTTTGCTGTGCATGCTCGATCATGCATGATTGTCACGCACACACTTTCACACACAAAATGAATGGGAAATTTTCCACCTGATTCGTGCGATCTTCAATGTGTCTCCGTGCCTCAAAATCCTCCAAAATTTTTCTATTGGCGTTGATTGATCCCGCCTGACACCATGTGTCTTTTGATTATATGCTACTGGAAGCTAACACAATGCACAGAACATGATATTGTTAATTCCAGAACATGTTTAATCAGAGGATGAATTGCCGAGCGTAACATTTCAAGTAGGCACCTGATGAGAGCTGTCTAGTCTCGCATTCAGACGTATGACTTATCGTCACAGGGAGGTCGCACATTTTGAAACATGGACGGAAACCACAATCCATACGATCACCTCTATACCAGAGACGTACTAGAAGTTGTGTAAGGGAAGGAGGGCCAGGGCTGCGCTGGAGCTCGGAGGGAGAGAGAGGGAGAGAGATCGGAGTGGAGGAAATGCAGCCCTGCCGTCATTCATTGCCGTACGAGGCATGGACTGGTTTCAGAGCCCGCCACTCTGTTTTTATTTTCGGGTAACGGCCACCGCGCGCGGAGAACTGGGCGTTGTGGCGTGCGCCTGTAATCCAGCTACCAGTGGAAGTTATAAACTGATTCAGCGGACCCAGGTTCGAGACTGAGTCACGTCTTTCGGATGGTGACGTTAAAGGTCGGTCCCAGACGTAAATAATCATATCTGATTGATACACGTCTGTAAAAACCCAATTACACACACACACACACACCGCGCGCGGAGTTAGAGTGCCCGCAGGTCCAATAAATTTATTTCTCGCTCTCGAGGAAATGGAATCATTCATGTCGACAATGTTTAGCAAAATAAAGGAGGCGACCCCCAGGAGCGAAAATATCCCCTTACGCCCATGTCACATTTTCCAAACTAATTTCGGTTACTAGTCGTCAAGATATACATTGTACTGGAAATAGTGCGGGGGCGGGCATATAGGCCTATGCGGTTGGATGCTTAGACAAATTTCCAATACTACAATCGGAGGATAGAGAGAAATGTGAGGAAAAGCCTTTTTGTATCTTCAGAATAGCAGGATCATGCGATCGATTGAAGACTGATGAAACAATGAACAGATAAGATTTTATTTTGTCTCCTTGGACGGGGAATTGATTGGGGAGACTTAAAACTTGTCATAAGAGTGTGGCATCCCCCCCCCCCCCCTCACGTCAGTGATTTTTGTTTGGGGGTTTCTTTCTTTTTTCTTCTTCTAATATTTCTAATATTGGGCTATAGCCTAACATTCTGGAAGCTTGATAATATATCCAAGTCATATCAGGTTACCGTCATATCTGAAAAGTGAGAAAATTGTCTTTACGCCCAAAATCATCCAAATGTTTGTGGTAAATTTTCTCAAAATGAAACAAAAAATCGGAAGTCCATACCAGTAATATATTCGACTCCAGCGGTCCGGGCCGAACTTGACCCAGCCCCTACCCTCATAGGCCTACGCCTGATTTGCCAAATCATCTGGCTAAGGAGTGTAAGCTTCTTGCTCTGACTGGGGAGGTGGAAGAGAGATCTCTCTTCTACCTCCCTGCTCTGACCAAGGAGTTATGACAGAACTCCTTGCTCTTTACATATATAGCCCACACTTGTGAAATTTGTATTGCTGCTCTCCGCGGTTCACTTCGGCTTCATAGTCTTTTCACCGGGTAGCTGCAGAATGCTCTTTTTCAAAGAGAGTTTAGACTGGGCATGGACATCAATTTCTGTCAGCAAACGCCTCGCCCTCCCCTCTCTTTCTCTCTCCGTCTCTCTCTCTCTCTACATACACATCCTTACTCTAACACGTTCACAAGCTTCCATCTAATCACGACGTTGGTTCAGGCAAGGAGTTAACACAAGTGTTTTTTTAGTTATAAATTCGGTTTAGTATATAAATACACGTTGATGCAGAATACATGAAATGAAGAATAAAATTAATGCAAGAAGGTAGGCCTACCCATGCACTTATCGGGGGGGGGGGGGGGGTGTCCGAACAAAAGGGGCATTTTTAGGTGGTCGAACACCCCCTTTTTGTGTTATTGTAAGTCAGCACACACCTTTTTGATGTTAAAAACGCCGCCTTAGAATTCCCGTTAACTTTTTTTTAACACTTATTGGATAATTTTTGAATGAAAGTAACCCCCAAATAATGTTACTTTTTTTTCTTTTTGTTTGGCTTGTCAGAGATTTTTTGGAGTAAAAAGACCCCCAAAATACTGATATACTGATATATACACCCCCCCCCCCCCTTAACAAATCCTGGGTACGCCACTTGGCCTACTAATATTTCAAAATTCACTTGGGGATTGTGTTCACTCTTCACTACTCTCCCCTCTCTCTCAATATAATAATAATAATAATACATGTGACTTGTATAGCGCACTTCTCCATCCTGATTAGATGCTCAAGGCGCAAATTATTACCCCCGGTCATTTATCATCTCTGCGTTCTCCCTCATCCTCTTCTCATGATTTGTTTCTTCATCCTTTCCTTCCTTTCTCTCAATGGCTTGATATTACATTTTTTGCACCTCTACATTTTCTCCTTCTCTCTTATTCCCTCTCCTTTCTGACCCTTCACAAGAAAAGGAAGTTCAAATTAAAGGAAAAGGTTCATTTTTTGTTTCAATAAGGGTATATTCAAATTACAATACAACAGAAATTACAGACTAACTGGTTCGGACCATTATGTGGCTCTGTATTGTTGGTAAGGGCAGGGATTTTTCAAGAAGGATATTATCAGTGGCAAAGGATGTATCAACATTTTAAATAATATATCTGGACATAATATTTCTTGGCAGCAACAAGTGCTGAAGACAACATGCAAGTTGTCTTTAACACTTTTCCTAAAGATTCAGGAAAGGGGGGGGGGGGCACAAGTTACACCCACTCATCCTATTACCACCATCACACCACCAAACCACCAAACCGACCAATTCTTTGCCATTCAGGGTAATTTTGTTCTGGGTCTTGTGTCGGTCTTATTAGTGTGATTGAGGTATTAGGAAGATGGACAAGGAAAAAAGCCATCAATTGATAAATGTAAAAAAAAAAAGGCAAATTTCATTTTCTCTACATGTACAGGAATTCATTGCTACTGAATTGCCATTCACAATAATAAAATTCCATTTCTACTCTATAAAAAAGAGTTCACAGCAAAACTGAATTAAGTCAAAATCACATTTCGATGGAGAACAAGAGCCCCAGGGGGCACGAAGCTCACCTGACGTGGATCAATTCACATCTGGTGCAGGGGCCCCTATAAGGCCACCCAGAAAAATTTCATGAACAACTTTCATTCTTCATCTATAGAGGTATCTCTATACACAATACCAAGTCTGAGCTTCCTACCAAGTTCGGTTAAATTCCAATCATTGGTTTTGGAGAAGAAGCTGAAAATGGATGGCGGACAACTTGCCCCAGCCCCCCCCCCCCTCCAGAATGTTACCCCCACAGACCCCCTATAGGGCCACCCAGAAGAAAATCATGAACAACTTTCATTTTTCGTCTATAGAGGTATCTCCATACACAATACCAAGTCTGAGCTATTCCTGGTTCTGGAGAAGAAGATGTTTGAAATTTACATAGCTTTTACACTTGGGGGCCCTCCCCCTGGGCCCCCCTGGGGGCCACATGTACCATTTTAGCAACTTTGGGTCCCCTACCCCTAAGGATGATTCCTACCAAGTTTGGTTGAATTCCGATCATGTGTTTTGAAGAAGAAGATCAGAATGTACATTTTGCCTGGCAGCGCCCTCCCCCCCCCCTCCAGTATGTTACCCCCACAGGGCCCCTATAGGGCCACTCAGAGAAATTTCATGAACAACATTCATTCTTCATCTATAGAGGTATCTCCATACACAATACCAAGTCTGAGCTATGCCTGGTTCTGGAGAAGATGTTTGAAATTTACATAGCTTTTACAATTGGGGGCCTTCCCCCTGGGCCCCCCTGGGGGCCACATGTACCATTTTAGCAACTTTGGGTCCCCTACCCCTAAGGATGATTCCTACCAAGTTTGGTTGAATTCCGATCATGGGTTTCGGAGAAGAAGATGAAAATGTAAAAAGTTAACGGACGACGGACGACGCACGACGGACAAATTTCCATCGCAATAGCTCACTCGAGCCTTAGGCTCAGGTGAGCTAACAAGAAAAGTCCAGGCCGGTCCACTCTTTGATATCGTCTTCCCATCTTTTCTTCTGTCTTCCTCTTTTTCTTCCACCTTTCACTGTGCCTTGCAGGATGGTTTTTGCAAGACCCGAAGAATGTGAAACATGACATATCATTTCAGTTTGCGCTTTTTCACGGTCATGAGGAGTTCTTCGTATGGCCCAATTGCTTGGTGGATGATGGTGCGGACCGTCTCGTTGGTTATGTGGTCTTTATATGAGATGCCTAGTATTTTACAGAAGCATCTCATTTCCATTGCTTGAATTCGCCTCTGGAGGTCTGCTGTGAGGGTCCAGGATTCCCAGGCAAACAGGTAGATGGATAGGACGAGTGATCTCATCAATCGTATCTTGGAACTGAGCAAGACCAGGAAGTCTAACACCATAACTAAGCTGACAGTGGCAGGGAATCCAATCAGCACATACAACAGTTTGGTGGTGCTGTAATAAAAGAAAAGATAGTTTAAAAAAAATGAATTAGAATTTCAATGAAATAGAATTTTATAGGATTTGAAGGTTTGCATGGTGAATTTGTAATTCAGAAAAAAGGTTTGCGGTACAACCATGTGAGTTGGAATAACTCCACGTTCCGGTCAGAATGCTCTGGCCGTCGTCAGGAGAATGAGAAGAGCGAATAAATCAGCAGAACACATCAAAGCAGCCTTAGTCAACAATGGTTTCCCTCCTCAGGAAATACGCACATCTGTTAACAAACCCCATTCTCCCCCACCAACCAGGCACATCTCGTCCTGCACTATTCCCTACACAGGTCAGGTCTCTCACCGCATTCAACGAGTCCTGCAGAAGGCCAACATACGGGTTTTCTTCAGTTCTAAACACAAACTTCACAAGTCTCTCTACACACACAAAGACACAGCTTCTCCCGACAGCAAACCAGGAGTGTATCGCATACCATGTTCCTGCGGCCAGGTCTACATCGGAGAGACGGGGAGGGACATCAAATCTCGCATCAAGGAACACCGTGCCCATGGGAGACTTGGTCACTACGACCAATCTGCCATTATCAATCATTCTGTCTCTCGTGATCACCAGATTAACTGGGAAGACACCAAACTTGTAGCCCCCGCTTCCAACTGGTACACCAGGAGGGTCCGTGAAGCCATCGAGATTCACAAACATAACACAGTTACACAGGACAAGGGTTTACAGATCAGCGACATTTGGTTTTCACTCTTCCAATAATAACTAGTGTTATAATTTTTTCCGCAGATGTTCAACCTTAATTGCTTTCTTCAACAGAATTTTGTGTTCTTTACTCTTTCCGATTTTGTCTTCACCCCTTTTTTTTCCACATGTTATACAGGTTTACCATTGTAAACAGGTAACTCCTGATGTCTTCTCTTTTTATCAATCGCTTTTTTCCACTTGTATTTTAACCACAATTGCTTTTGTTGTTTTATATTCATCATTAGGATGTCATTATTTCACCCCTTTTTTCCACATGTATGTTTTAACCTTAATGTCTTTCCTCAACAGGATGATTTCCGATTTTGTCTTCACCCCCTTTTTTCCACAGGTTATACAGGTTTACCATTGTTCATCACCTCTCTCCCCCCACAGGCAGCTCCTGATGTCTTGTTTTTTTATCAATCGCTTTTTTCCACATGTATTTTAACCACAATTGCTTCCCTCAACAGGATTTCATGTTTCTCTCCTCAACTTGTTTCATTACCTTTGTTTTGTTGTTTTATATTCATCATTAGGATGTCATTATTTTACCCCTTTTTTTTGCACATGTATGTTTTTAACCTTAATGTCTTTCCTCAACAGGATGACTTGTTTCTCTCCACAGATTATCTCCAACAGGATTTCATGTTTCTCTCCTCAATTTGTTCATTATCATGTTTTTTCACCTTTCTCTCCACAGCCACACCGGTCCACTTCATTCACAACATTTATTATTAATATACTCTTTCTGGTGTCAATATTTCACCTTTTCCATATATGTGTTTTAACCTTAATTTCTTTCCTCAACAGGATGTCATGTTTCTCTCCACAGATTACCTACTGTCCTAATCCCCCTTTTGTTTCCAGCTTATCCAGAAGGTTAATTGGTTTCTTAGTCCTATTGTTCACTTGTTTTCAATGTTTCTTTTCAACGCAGGACTCGTTTGATGTTACTTATCCTTTCAATGCAGGCACCTTGATGTTATTTATCCTTTCATTGTAGGTACTTTGATGTTACTGTTACTATTTCTTTCTATACTAATTCCGTTTTAATAAGTGAATTGCTACTTCATATATAAATTCTGCTGATTAATTCGCTCTTCTCATTCTCCTGACGACGGCCAGAGCATTCTGACCGGAACGTGGAGTTATTCCAACTCACATGGTTGTACCGCAAACCTTTTTTCTGAAATAGAATTTTGTTTCTTTTGTGAAAAGGCCATGGCCTGAATTCATGAATACTTCTGTAAGGGTATTACAAGCAACGTACATGGCCTCATGCCCAATCATAAATGGCAATACAGGCTACGCTTATTTTAAACCATAGTTTAGACCATGGGTTTACCCTCCTTTGTGAATTGTGGCCAATGTGTTTCTTAACAAGGTGTCAAGCTTTTCATTACACTTTTTTGGTCATGAACTGAAATGGAAACTGTCCTAAAGTGAAATCTGCCAGTGTTGCGAACACAACATGCACTGGTCTACATGATGGTAGAGGTACCTTTTAAAAATATTCTAGTAATTTACACAGCAACACCTTGTGTAAAACTAATGTGCAAACAAATCAGACATGAACTAACAACTGCCTACAAAAAATTACTTATACTGACAAAAATCTCTATATCTGTAATACAGAATCCCATAAATTATTCATCATAAGAATATAAAATGTAAAGTAAATCCATCCTTCATCCACAAATATTTCTTTCATCATTCATCAAGACAAATTTACAAAATCTATAGGAATGCAGATATAAATATCATAAATTTGTCAACCGGGGCGTCGCTAGCGGCAAATGCGCCACCTCTGTTGGCAACAAAAAAAGAGGGGGGGGGGGAGAGTGAGGGAAGAGGAAATATAGGGTAAAAAAAGGAAAGGAAGGGAAAGGAAAATAAACACTAAAAAGAAGGAAAGGAAGGGAAGAGAAAGAAGGAAAAACTGGTCAAATTTTTTTGCTCGCTCGCTCAAGTCGCTCGCAAAAACATTGAGATGTTAATCATTGGGCAAATGGCGTCCAATTGGGGCACCAAAACTTGACATTTTATCGTAAAAACATTGTAGTTTTAACACTATGACTTACACCATTAAGTTGTTTTATATGAATGTACTTGGTGCCTCCAGGAAGCTTTTGAAGAACACAAGACAAATTGTTTTGAGGGGCATTTTCAAAATATTGACAAAAATATACTGGTGTCCCATGTTACATCCACAACCACCTTTTTTTTAGATTACCAGCATATCTACATGCATGATACCTTACAAAGCTAAATCCTATTAATGGGTACATTGTGTTATGGTGCTGACTTAATGAAGCAAAACTTTTAACAAAAGAATAAATATCTTCCCTGAGTTTATCATGAATGTTGTGGGTGTAACGGTTTCCAATCAAATGTCACAAGTTGTGGATGAACGGGACACCAAAGAATATCTGCAACTTTCATCAATAACTCTTGAAGTCAGTATATACTCTCATTGCAGTTGTTGTTGCATTGAATTAAATAGAGAGCCTAAAGTAACCAGGCAAATATTTATCATCAAGCGCATTATGGATGTGCCGTTATGTCTCAAAATAAGACTTTGCGGATGTAACACGGACACAATGTCCGGTTACTTCCACACGCTGGCTTTTCATAATTATTTCCAAAATACATTGTGGAACAACATGTTTATGTTTCTCAGATGCTTTTTATTTTCACCAGAGATAGAATGGCCAAGTAAGAAAATTCTAACTAGACTTTTTCATCAAATTACAGGGGATTAAAGAAAAAAATGTCTCAAAAGGTGCCCAACTTTGTGAACAGACCCATATCCACATATTGAAGAAGGAAGGTTCCAGGATAATTATATAACTTATGTAAGTTAACTTCAGTAATTTTCACCTAATTTTCACCTAATTTTCACTCGCTTCGCCTTCTGGCAAAATATTTAGAAATTGAAGAGCTGATATTTGGGCAAAAGGCGTCAGTCCCCTCCTTACGAAATGGGCCTGTCTGATCAAGATCTCTATGTCTGCGATTTTCTTTTTATTAATTTTTGTCGGGGGAGAGGGATTAGGGTGCAGCAGTTTTGTCGGCAAAAATGGGTATCGCATCCTAAATATTTGTTGGCAAATTTGGGTGTCACAACCCCATTCAAAATGTTCTAGCAACGCCCCTGTTAGTCAAGCTCTTGCATGACAAAAACTCTAATGGAATAGACCCGAGTGGCAATAAACCAGCTTAATTTTATTTTTATTATACTTCATTTCTTTATTTTTTACATGTAGACCCTACTACTCCAAATACAAAATTGTTCTTTGTTTCATTCCTGTTCTATAATTGCACATCTCTCAAGTAAACATGGAAGGTGATGAAAGAGGATATTTACCTGTAGGTGAGTGTAGATCTATTTGCATGTTTCTGGCATGACTGTGTCTGCTCCATCATCAAATAAGAGATGTCATGCATCTGTAAGCAAAATAGAATGACTAGTCAAATGTATCCATAACAGACTATCAAACCGTTTTCTTAGACGAGTATATGGATCTGAATGAAAGACTGAAAATAAGAGTTTGTCGATATCTACTGAATCATGTTCATGTACCTGTGCAAGCCCACACCTCCCTGTCCTATTGCATATCCACTTATCCAGGAAAGTATTAAAAGTATGAAGGGGTGGGTCCATATAACTGAAGTTTGCCATTGGATTTCTCCAAAAATAATATGCATGGAATAGCACTAACCAAGATAAAATATTTATTCATGCTTATGCCCAACATACATTGCGATTTCCCGAATATTGAATGCAAAATTTTTAAATTTTTATTCAAAATTCCTGGAAAGAGCAGAGTGAATCTAAGTGTTTATTTTTTTTCAAATCTGGAAGAAAGAAATAGATCTAACGACCCGGGGGGGGGGGGGGGAGCACTCAGTATATAAATGTACATGCAGTGCGTGGTGGGTATGTGCCGCCCAGAAGACCCCATTTTACACTAAAAATTTTCGTTCCAAAGCATACCATTTTTTTCTTGAGAAAAAGAGAAAAAACATTCCAAAGCAACGTTTTTTTTCCATTTTGTCGTTCTAGTCGTTCTGGCACGTCTCGGCCTTGCCCGTTTCGCTTCAAAGGCAACATAGAATAGACGTGCCATGACACACAGCGTATTAAGCGAATGCATGGGAGCTTGTGTGTGGGTACCATGTAGCTGTACGAACTCCTTGGCTTATCAATCTGGTACTTGCCTATGGAGCTGTACATGGGATCCATATAACTTGTGTGTTGGAAGGCATCACCCCAAAAAACTACATCTAAATATCACCATTTCTCATAGACCAAAAGCTTCAGTCTCTCTGTATCGTCGGTTGTTCCGCTGAGACTGGCTCCACTAGACCTCCGTACACAGAGACTAATGATCACATATCGCGTAGTGAGTGGACGGTCATATCCGGATTGATCAGCCAAGGAGCTCGGCGTACAGTAAAGTACGCTGTACATGTACATGTAGGTCACCCCATTTATACCCGGGATACCACTCCAGTCGATAGAGTCAATAAAATCTTACAAATCTTACAAATCTTGCAGTGAGTTGTGGATATCACACTGTGCCCCTGTCCCGGCGCTGGCATTATGTTTGGTCAATCTGACTAGACATGTGCCGCTGCTTGTCTGAAGGAGAAAAAAATATCAAGTCTCAAGATGATAAAACAAACGTCGAGAACTAGCTTTCAGTATGCATGCTAGCTGCACTGAGCCGAGTTAGCTACATGCGTACATAGGCTGGCGCTGGCTCGCCGACGGGTACGGTACGACCGTATACCGTTGCACTGTACAAGCAGAGAATTGTAAAATCAGCACTGATTTTCTTATTTACTATATAAATCTATATACCTACCTATTATGCCAGTAGTCTTGACTACGGGACCCCTTCGAGAATTTAACACAAATGAGTCACAATATTGTGCGCACCCCCGTAATCCTATTGTCCCCTTCGCCACTCACGCGCGTCAACACGCCACGGCCATCTTCCTCTTTTGCGAGCAACCCCAAGAAGAAACATGTTGCTTGCAAGGTGAGGGGAAGGAGGGAGGGTCATACGTAGGTATATAGATTTATATAGTAAATAAGAAAATCAGTGCTGATTTTACAAATTTACTGCAATAAATCATATATACCTACCTATTATGCCAGACCAGCGCCAACTCAAAGACCGGGAGGCATGTTTCAAGCAGAAGGGAATAGGATTACACCGAAGATTACAAAGAAGACACAGCGGCCTTCAAGGTGGCTGACGCAAAAATAGCTTCACCTGCAGGGACATCCCTAAAGTAGCAAGAGATGAAGGAATTGGGCGAACGCCCATAAGCAGCCTTCAAAATATCATCTAGCGCCACACCTTGAAACAGAGCCCAGGAAGTGCTGACACTACACGTGTCATGAGCACAAGGCTTACTGTCAGATAAAAGAGCCTCTGCGCCAGCGGCCCTAATAGCCTCGACAATCCATCTAGAAATGGAATCAAGAGAAGCAAGAGAAAAAGGCCCTCTAGTGATCAGGAACAGCTGATCATCCTTACGATAAGACTTAGCCTTATCAATATACCATTTGAGAGCCCTAACAGGACACCAAACTTTGTCCTCGCGCACTGACGAAAATCCAGAAAGCGGACAAAGAAAAATCTCCACAGGGCCACAGGCAGCCGTTTGATTCTTGGCCATAAAAGAAGCCTTAGGAATCAATCTAACACCTTTTCTCTCCCAGCGAACATGACCAGGAGCAAGACAGAGAGCATGAAGAGTACTGCGCCTCTGCCCAGAGGCAATAGCTACCAAAAAGAGCGTCTTAACCGTAAGATGATGAAGCGGAGCTTCACCTAACGGTTCAAAGGAGGTTTCGCCAAGGCCTCCAGGACCTTAGGCAGACTCCAAGACGATACTAACCTAGAACAAGGAGGACGTTTCAGAAGAACGACCGAATCAAACCACTCAATAGCGGGGAATTGGAAATCCCCGAACCATCTGAGAACCCTGATGGAATGGCCCCGATCGCCGATCGGTAGCCTCGGATAGTAGAGATGGATCTCCCTTTGTCAAATAGCGAGATTAGATAATCCGAAATTGAACCAATAGGAGCCTTAGACGGGGTTTGATTTCGCTCTTTACACCAGAGGAAAAAGACCGAAAGACGGGAATTATAAAATTCCCCTAGTAGAACTCTACGAGTGGACATTAAGAAATCCGCGGCACTATCAGAGAGACCCGACTGTCTTGCAGATTCCCCGACAGGGGCCAAGCAGTCAAAAGAAGGGACTCTGGATCGTGGTGAAGAATCCCCGAGAGGGGCTGCAACACCAGATCCGCTCTTAACGGAAGAAGGAACGGTTGAGCCACCAGAAGGCTCATTAGCTCCGGAAACCAACTCCTCCTGGGCCAAAAAGGGAGCTAACACAAGCACCCGAGCCCGATCTTCCCTGATCTTCCGCAAGACTCGCGGAATCAGCTGGAAGGGAGGAAAGGCAAACCCTCGAAGATTCTCCCAACTGAGAGAGAAAGCATCGAGAGCCCAAGCTCCCCGATTGCTAGTCTAGTTCTGGACTCTTTTTATTGATTTTTTTATTCGCCGACTATAGGCCTACGCGATAAGCCGAGTGATACCGAGAACCTGTTGGCCCCCCAAAAAAGAGTCCAGTGCAATTGCTCCACGCTAGACGACTTTCCCTGAGATTTTTCAGGGAGAGCAATTAAAATTGGCCGCACCTCCCCAGCTAAAGCGGTAGTGAACCTTTGACCCCTGACGTCAGCGTGGAGCAATTGCACTGAACTCTTTTTTTCCGGGGCCAACAGGTTCTCGGGATCGCGCGTGTATAGTCGGCGAATAAAAAAATTAATAAAAAGAGTCCAGAACTAGACTACCCGATTGCGCGCACGGGAGCAGTATTTTGGAACTTGGTGGTTTAGAACCGACGCAAAAAGATCCACTTCCAGTGGACCCAGGCAACTGCGAATGCGGAAAAAGACCTCTGGATGGAGCATCCATTCTGATGGAAGACACCCGCCCCGAGACAGAAAATCCGCAATGAGGTTTTCCTGACAGGGGATGAAAAAGGCCACGGGTGTGATCGCCATGCGACACCACCTCCACAGCTGTGCTGCTAGGGCGCTCAGGATAGCAGAACAAGTGCCTCCCTGCCGATTGAAATAAGCCGCCACGGTGACATTGTCCGTGAGGATCAGACTGAACGACTGAGAAGTCGACTTCTGAAACGAAGCAGAACTAACAGAACTGCCATAAACTCCGGGCCACTGATATGGGGAAGAGTCCCAAGCTGAGACCAATCCCCCGCGACCGTGCTGTCATTGCAATGTCCTCCCCACCCCAACCGAGAGGCGTCCACCGAAAACGAGATCGACGGAAGAGGGGTACCGAAGGGCTTGCCTCGCGCGATAAACTCCTCGTTCGTCCAACGAGAGAGAAGAGACTTGATTCTTATTGGTACTGGAATCCCGACCAACAGAGAATCTTTTCCCAGCTTGAGAAACCTGAGGAGATGTCTCTGAAAAGGTCTCATGAGGAGCCGGCAGACCTTCAGAACATCGACTAGCCTGGCTAGAAATCCAAGGAACTGAAGCCACTGTCTGGCCTTGACCCTTCTGGCCAGCAAGAGCTTGCGAGCCGCAGAGACAATGATGAGAATCCTGTCCCGACTGGGCCAAGCTATGTCTAACACAGCCCCAGAAAAAAACTGGGCTGCGAGTAGGAACTAACTCTGACTTTTCCCAATTAAATAGGAAACCTAAGCCTTGAGAAAGACAGACGAGCAAACGAGTCTCGTCTAACAAACGATCGTGTAACTCCGTTAGGAGAAGCCAATCGTCCAGGTAGCAAAAATAGCCGAAGGCCGTGTCGCCTCAGAGAGGCTGCCAGCACGGCTACAACCTGAGTAAAAACCCGAGGGACTGAGCGCAGCCCGAAGGGAAAAGCGCGAAAGCGATAAGTCTCTGAGAGGAAGGAAAACCCCAGAAGATCGCGCGAAGCGCGATGAATGGAAATGTGGAAATACGCATCTTCGAAAACTATCAAGACCGCGTAGTCCTTCCTCTTGATCAACGGGAGAATGGAGGCGAGAGTCTCCACCCGAAAATGTACTGAAGTTTTCCCGAGCGCTTGGGAATAACAAAAAGTCGGAGAAAAGGGAAAAGACAGCCAGTCTCTTACCTTCTATAGCTCACTTTTCCAACAGAGATTCGATCTCCGATGAGGCACGAGAACAAGCAAGGGCGTGTAAGGTGACCGAGTTCAAAAAGCCCCTCCGGGGAGCGGGGTGGACAGATCTATGAAGAATCCGTCTCACCCGTCAAAGAGAACAAAAGCGTCCCCGGAGATGGCCTCCCAAGCGGGGAGAAAGGAACAAAGACAACTACCAACCAAGTCGCGGACAGAGGCCCGCGTCGACTTCGGGTGAGCGCGACCAAGACTCTGCGACGGTACATGACCGAGACAGCTACAGTGGAAAACTGACCACTGCAAACCAAACATGACGCTTAAAAAGAAGCGCCGCTTCAATGCGTCCATACTCCAGCTTGAAATCCTCCGCAAGAGAAACACCCTCGGAGGAAACCCGCTGCCTGCCCAAGCGAAGTCGAACCCTGTGCGCGGGCTGACTGCAAGTCAGGGAAAAATCAGAACAAAACAATCGCTTCCACCCCACAAAGGGAGAGCGACCGAGGCTCTGCCTGCCCCAGCGATTCGGAAACCGAAGCCTGAGAGGCCGCCTCTAAATCTGGTTCCGCCTGAATTGTTCGTGACAAAGGATCACGAACAAAGGCCGAAACAGTCGGATTCACCCATGGACCACCATAAGACTCCTCACCCGACGGAGCCCCGAGGCTGCGAGAATAGGAGGCGCATGTGATCCCGTCACAGACAAAGAAGAATAAACCATAAAAGGTTAATTAGTCTCAATGTCCGACCCCAACAAAGGGACAAAAGCAGGGGATGTGGTGCCTGGTACAAGGGACCAACCCTGAGTCTGGGCAAAGCCCGCCTCACACCGAACATCTCAGCTTGAGAGGCCGGTGGGATAGGCTTCCTTCTGATTGGCTCAACAAGAGCCTAAGTCGAAACCCGCCTTTTTAGAGCGTTTATTCGGTTTCGTTCGGATCCCCGAAGCCCTTCGGGAACACGAACCGAACCCTCCGCTGAGGGACGCTCACCTCCCTTTATGGGAGAATTACCCATATCGGCTGAGCAAGAAGATGCAACAGCCATGGGCCGGGCGCTAAGGCACCCAGTGCAAGGGCAGACCGGGATGACCCGGCATTTGCCCACCGACTACTAAAGGCATGTGAACTCGCTATTGAACCACTAGAGAGCGGCGATAGGAGAGCACTAGCAGTCACACACACAGGTCAGCACACCTGTTGCTCCGTAGAGCGCCCATAAAATGGGCTCAAGTCTACCCATCAGCTGGCAAAGCAACAGCCCGGGTAGCACTCGTTCCCCCATACGGCGACGGCCAGGGGCTATTCAATATCCAGGTGCGAGGGCAAACTGGGACAAGATCCCAGTATACGCCCACCGACTACTAATAGTATGTGAACTCTTTATTGTTCCGCCTGTGGGCAACAATAGGAGAGCACTAGTAATCGTGACCTCAGGTCAGACCGGAAGTAATCACTCGCTCCGGTGACCGCACTTATGGGTATTGAACCCAAAGTCTGAGCCGGGTGCTGAAAGCACCCAGTGCGAGGGCAGACCGAGATGACTCGGTATGTGCCCATTGACTACTAAAGGCATGTGAACTCGCTATTGAACCACTAGAGAGCGGCAATAGGAGAGCACTAGTAGTCTCGCACTCAGTGCGAGGGCGGACCGAGATGACTCGGTATTTGCCCATCGACTACTAAGTAGTCACGCACTGTTGCTCCGAAGAGCGCCCATAATTGTTAGCTCGAGCATTCCCATCAGCTGGCAATATAGACAGCCCGGGAAGTACTCGTTCCCCCATTGGCATCGGCCGGGGGCTAGGGTTTGAGAACCCAGACCAACATGGGCTGAGCCCGTGAGCTGCCCTGCAGTAGTGGGACGCGTCTCCCCTAACGGGTTTAAACGAACGAACGCTACCGTACGGGAAACACATCTCCCCCTCTGGTCTTAACGACCGGGGGATTGGATTCGAGATATCCAAACCACTAGTGGGACGCGTCTCCCCTAACGGATTTAAGCGAGTGAACGCTACCGTGCGGGAAACACATCTCCCCCTCTGGTCTTAACAACCGGGGGATTGGATTCGAGATATCCAAACCACTAGTGGGACGCGTCTCCGCTAACGGATTTAAGCGAGTGAACGCTACCGTGCGGGAAACACCACTAGAACCTGACGCCACCCACCCCGAAGCCACGGGCATCGGAGTTGACGTCCCAAGCTCAGTTAACGCCACCCGCCCCGAAGCCGCAAGCTCCGAGACTGGCAAACTCTGCAGGGAAACACCACTAGGCAACTTACCTGCAGCCCTCCATCCTCCCCCATGTACCAAAATACTCGGGAGAGTTCTGGAGGGCCGAGTCGTCTTGCTAGACGACTCTTCGGAAGAAGCAGGTCTCCGCGACCTAGCTGCTTCTTCTTCCGAACTCATAACACTGCAATAAAACAGACAAATATACCAAAATACTTTGACTGAGTGCAGGTAATAATAATAATAAATTTGGAGATACGCACAACAAATTTCACAGCAAATGACAACAAACACCGAACCCAAAGGCTCGGTGCCAAACGGAAACACCCATAAACACACAGATATAACTACGTGGGGCTAACCGTAAAAGTAAAAATAACATTCGGGGAAGCTGGTCATCCATAAATTGACCTGCCGCACGCTCCCTGTAAAGCAGTGTAGGTGGATCCTCTGGCCCGCTGTGCATTTGCGTTTTAGAACGCGGCGACAAATATTATGTGCTGCACAGGCCAGAGAATCACCTGGAGAACCTCGAATGTGCATTACTAGCACATACCCCAGGGTTCCGAGGTCTAGAACACTGTCGAGCAGAGACTGCTGCTCAACCAGTTCCCTCCTCGGAACAGTGAAGTCCAGGCCGACTTCGCTTATGGCTACCACCTGGGGATGCGCCAGTAATTGCACAAACTGACTCCATTGTGCCTGCGTGTACTTCACCGCATGCCGCGAATGTATGGATCACCCAGTACCGTGGGGATGAACTGGTCATGGATGTACGTTTGGGGATCGCAATAATTTGCGATTCCCCCCACGAGTTGGATAGGGTGATCTGGCGACCTGCCCGCGGTGTAATCTCCCTCAGCTCTGCCAGCAGCCACTACGCGGGCCCTAAGGCGATCCGGGTGATAGTGTGAATCGAACCCGCGTAGAATAGCCGGAGGAGCTTCAGGGGCCACCGCAGGCAGGGGTGCAGGCGGGGGGCAACATGGCTGACTCGGCGTGACCAAGGCCTCCTCTGGGCGCGTCAGCTGTGAGCGTTGTTCATGAGACAGCTGATCAAAGAGGTAGGCCATTGGCCTCCAGTGTATCAATGCCGCTGGAGTATTCACCGGGGTAAGAGACGGGATCACCCTTTCCCAATTTTGATGGGTGACCATGGCCGCTATCTCAGCCAGGCAATCCTCGGTGATCACTGCGTTTTGATACACCGCGGGGCCCAATGGTCATTGGTAAAAGCGACCAAGTTCTCCAGAGTGGCCCCGTCGCCGAGCAGACTGCTTGCTATATATTTAAGCCCTAGTACACGCAGGCGCGTTACTTCTGGCAAGAGTGGGTCGTTCGCACTCCGAAGGGTACAGAAGTACTGAGGCTGGTGATGGTATACATGCCACCTTAGTTTAGCGGTGGCATGCCCGCAGCTAGCAATGGGGCACAGCCGCCGTCTTTTACGGGGCGGCTGCGACCCTTCTGCCCCCTGGAGTGGAACGACGGGATAAGGGGCCGGTCCAACACTAGCCACACTACCCCTGCCGCCGTCATTCAACGTGGGTTGAGGGACCGGCAGCGGTAGGGAGTGCGGTTGCTGAACCTTTTTCCCTTTTCCCCTCCTCCTCTGCCTCCTGCCAGCCCGTTTTCCTGGTGTAACAGGCAGGGACGCTGTAGTGACCCTACCTACACTTGGTGCTGGTAGGGGAGACACCATACCCCTTCCCCGCCCCCGATCGAGGTATGCCAGCTGAACAGCAAGTGTCATGCCCCTCCCCCGCCCTTGACCAAGGAGGAACGCTGACATACTCCCACTAACGCTGGGTGGTTCGGTTATGCCTCGTCCTAGTCCTCGACCAAGGCAGGGAGCGGCAATCGGAGGTTGAGGTATACCTCGTCCCAGACCTCGACCAAGGTGAGGAGCGACTTGAGGTCCAGGTTTAGGCTTCCTCCGGCTCCTCTTCCTCTTCCTTTGATGGGGACGAGCCTCGTTCTCGGCCTCCTCTTCCCCCAGCTCCTCCATCAGACTAGTGTTTAATTCCAGTGCGTCGTCCATCTTTATGAGATAGAAAAAGAACAAGGATCACAGAATGTGTATACGCATGTTCCAATACCATAAATCTAACTCTGCTTACAGAATGGACAAAAATACTTATCCAGTGCGATACCTTCAGGCTGAGTGATCCCAACGCAGTTGCCATGGAACCACTCATCGCAGCGGTCACACTGGATCATGAATGAACCGACATCTGGTCCCTTGCAAAAACAGTATAAGTCCTTCGACTTTGTATGTTTTCTCGGTAAGGGACTCGGATCGGTACACCGTTTGAGTCGGTCATGGTGAACCACGTAGGCCGTGTTTTTGTACATGACTCGATATAGGGAAGGAGAGAGTTTTTTCATGATTACGGCGGGACCCTTCCAGGGAGGTAATAGTTTCTTACTCTTCCCTTTGGGGACCGCCGCATCCAGCAAATAGACTCGATCTCCCTCCTGAAACTCTCGACGGTATACCTTCACGTCATAATCCCTTTTCATACGTTTTTGCGTTTCCCGCAATTGCTCGCGAGCGGTCTCATGAGCTTGGTGGATGGCCTGCGACAACATTGCCGAGTAATCCTCCACTGGTGTTGGGATTTACCAATGTAACACCGTATGGCGTCCATTAAGGTCCTGTTAAATCGTTCAACTTGACCGTTAGCGGACGGCCTATACGGCGTGGTCTTGGCTTTGTGAATTTGTAAAATCTTGCATAAATTCACAAAAAGCTTACTCTCAAAGTTCCTACCCTGATCCGTAAAGATTTGAAACGGATACCCAAATCGGCAGAAGAATTCGCTCACTGCAGCATGAGCGGTGACCTCGGCCGTTTGAGAGGGAAGGGGGATGCACTCCACCCACTTCGTGAATTGATCAACCATCATCAGAATGTACTCATTCCCCTGTGTGGTCTTGGGAAGTGGTCCGATGAAATCTAGATGTACACGTTCCATCGGAGCGCCTGCATGGTAGTTTACCATCGGTTGCTTCCCATACCTAGTGGTCTGTTTGTTTTGATTACAGGTGGCGCACATTCTGATGTAGTCTTTAACATCACGCGACAGGCCATGCCAGAAATACCGGGACTGGAGCTTACTCTTAGTCCGGGTTACACCTGCATGTCCAGCCGAAGGGAGATCATGGTTGAGCCTGATCACTTCTTGTTGCAGTGAATGAGGCACCACTAGCAAGTCCTGTTCCTCATCCTTTTTCAAGATGAGGCCGTCTCGAAGGAGAAACAAATCTCGGTTTATCCAAAGGAACTTCCCAGTAGGATCCATTAACATGATGGTCCCTTCATCGGGCTCCTCTTTGGATGTTAACCAGCGATGCAAGCTCGCTAGCTCAGGATCTTTCTCCTGTTCTTCTTGAAGAGATGCTGATGAAGACAGTGTTTCCTCAGCCAGCGCGCTTGCGGTGGTATTATCCACGGTTACACCATTTATTGAAATAAGTGGAAAATCTTCGTCAGAGATAATATCCACATGGGTAACGTAGCCCGAATCATCAAAGTCCTCATTGACGCCAGAGACATTTCTAACCTTCTTTGCCAGCGGAATTACATCATCCACTGTTTCCACGAAGCGTGACCAGTTCTCATGGGCTTTACGACAGTAAGGGCAACCGCCACAGGGGAGATCATCAGGAGAAGTACCCAAACGGTAATTCTCACACATGAATTCACTCTCTGGTATTCTAGAGAGCGCATCCGCATTCTGATGTTTCCTACCTGGTCGGTGCTCTACCTTCATGTCGTATTGACCCAGCTCTTCTAACCATCGGGCAAGTTGGCCCTGTGGTTCCTTAAAGTTTAGCAGCCAGGTCAAACTTTCATGGTCGGTACGGATGGTAAATGGTTTACCCAAGAGGTAGTGTCGGTACTGACGCGTGAATTTAATAACTGCGAGGAGCTCGCGCCTAGTGACACAGTATCGGCGCTGTTCTGGGGACATAGATAAACTGCCGTAAGCAATTACTTTTTCTAGTCCCTCCTGAACCTGAATTAGTTCAGCCCCAATCGCTGTTGCAGACGCGTCAGTATCCAAAATAAACTGACCTACCGGGTTGGGTAAAGCTAGGATAGGAGCGGATGTCATTAGCCCTTTGACATTGTCACGATCTTATCTGATAGAATTTATTCTACCCTTCATCCAAAACCACCAGTGGTTAAACATGTTATTCTTAACACCGCGGGCCGTGATTTGAAAATGAAAGGTATGATTGTTGGACCAGTGAATATGAAATTGGGGAAACGTGAATTTATAGATATGGTTTATGTTGCCCCGATTGATGATGACATGTTACTGGGACTAGATCTTCTCTTTAAACATAAAGCCAAAATAGATATAGCTGGGTCAAAATTATTATTTCATGGCGAAGTTATTCAAATGGTTAAGGGAAGACAAAAGAAAAGTCCAATTGTTCCAGTATTTGTTCAAGGTTCAACAGTTATTCCTTCTAGGTCCGTGGCGGGAGTACAGTGTGGAACTGCTGTAGATCTGAAAGAATTTCTTATTGAGCCCTATACTGATCTGAGAGGATTGTTTCCGCGTTCACTACATAAATCTTCCGATTCTTTTGGATTATATGTGGTGAATCCTATGGATCAGAATCTACATTTGAGACAGGATCAAATTATCGGGGAAGCTCAAGAGGCTACCATCGTTGACCCTGTAATGTATGATTCTTCTGAGGAAGGCAAGCGAGTTCAAGGAGTCGAATTATCGACTAACTTGCAAATTCCTACCCATCTTCAGGATCTATGGGAGCGATCCAAACAGAACGTATCACCCGAAGAAGAGGAAGTTCTTACAGAATTATTTGTGGAGTTTGAAGGGGTATTTGCAAAGGATGAATTTGACCTCGGTAACTTTACAGATATTGAACATCCAATAGTTACAGGTGATGCTAACCCCATCAAACAAAAGATGAGGCGCACACCTATGAATTTTGTTAATGAGGAACGAGCACATCTTAACAAGATGTTATCTGCAGGTGTTATTCAACCCTCAGTGTCAGAATGGGCGTCTGCTCCGGTATTAGTACGAAAACGTGACGGGGGTGTGCGTTGGTGCATAGACTATCGAAAGTTAAATAAAATAACTAAAAAAGATGTCTACCCCCTCCCATGTATCGAGGAGTGCTTAGATACTTTGGCCAATAATACCTGGTTTTCTAAGTTAGATGCCAATTCTGCTTACTGGCAGATCAAACTCCGAGAAGCGGATCGAGAAAAAACAGCCTTCATAACTAAACATGGGCTGTTCGAATTTGTTCGTATGGGTTTCGGTCTGTGCAATGCCCCAGCTACTTTTTCTAGAGTAATGAATCTGGTTCTCAGAGGATTAAACTGGGACATTGCACTCGCTTTCTTAGATGATGTTGTTGTGCTTGGAACCTCGTTCGTAGATCACATTAAGAATCTAAGACAAATTCTAGAACGCTTCAGGGATTATAAACTGAAGTTAAAACCCAAGAAGTGTTCTTTATTTCAACGACGTGTTGAATTTCTAGGCAGAGAAGTGGACGATTCAGGTCTTCATCTGAAGGAAGATCATATACAAGCCGTCAGGAACTGGCCCGTATCTACTAATACAAAAGAGGTTGAGCAGTTCCTTGGTTTGGTTAATTACCATAGGATCTTCCTTAAAGACTATGCAAAAACCGTGGGACCTCTCTATGGGTTAACCGGAAAACATGTCTTTTGTTGGGAGTCGGAACACCAGCTGGCTTTCGATCAGGTGAAGAAATTGATGACATCCGCTCCTGTTTTAACACTACCTAATTCAGTAGATCGGTTTATCCTAGATACTGACGCTTCTGCGACTGCCATTGGAGCTGAATTAATTCAACTTCAGAATAATCAGGAGAACGTGATTGCTTATGGGAGTCTTTCCCTTTCTCCTGAGCAGCGCAGATATTGCGTTACTCGGCGCGAGCTTCTACCAATAGTTAGATTCACGCGCCAGTACAGACATTATCTTTTGGGTAAACCGTTTACAGTAAGAACTGACCATGGTAGTTTAACTTGGTTACTTAATTTTAAGGAACCTCAAGGTCAACTGGCTCGATGGTTAGAAGAATTGGGCCAGTATGATATGAAAGTTGAACACCGACCAGGGAGGATGCATAAAAACGCGGGTGCTCTTTCTCGGATACCCGAGACGGACAACCTGTGAAATGAATACCGTTTAGGTATTGTACCCAAGGATCTCCATTGTCATGGTTGTGCTTACTGTACGAAAGCGCATGATAATTGGTCACATTTTGTGGAAGTGGTGGATGATGTAGTTCCACTATCGAGCAAAACACAAAAAGTGTCAAATTAATTTAGAAAATTCAGTCAAATCTAGTCAAGAAGACATTGTTTTTAATTTTAAGTCAGATGAAAATTTCTTCTTCCCACGGCTTACCTGTTTTTTCTATTAATTTAGTGAATCCCGAGGACGTGTCCCCGATCACTGATGAAAATCTTTCATCCTCAGAATTTCTGAAGAAAGAACAGAAGTCAGATGATCAGCTTGTACGTTTGTATGACTGGGTCACGTCCAAAGAACATATTGACGAAGGCACTTTATTATTATTAGATCCCGCTAGTAAGTTCTTATGGATTAATAAGGAATTATTTTCTGTTAAAGATGGACTTATCTGGAAAAAAGATCCAGAAAATGACACAAGTGCTCAGATAGTGGTGCCTCATTCACTCCAACGGAAGTAAAAACACCAGAAGTAAAATAAGGACCAGGTATTTCTGGTATGGTATGTCACGGGATATACAGAATTATATCAGGGAATGTGCACCATGCAACCAGAACAAGAAATCGGTAAGATATGGCAAGCACCCCCTGGTAAATTATCATGCAGGAGCTCCCATGGAACGAGTTCATCTTGATTTCATGGGGCCTCTACCTAAAACCTCCAGCGGGAATGAACATGTACTGGTAATGGTAGATCAGTTTACCAAGTGGGTTGAATGTGTGCCTTTACCTTCTCAATCGGCAGAGGCCACGGCTCATGCGGCTGTGACAGAATTTTTCTGTAGATTTGGATATCCATTTCAAATCTTCACAGATCAAGGTAGGAACTTTGAAAGTAAATTATTTGCAAATCTATGTAATCTCATGCAAATTCACAAAGCCAAAACTACTCCGTACAGGCCATCGTCCAACGGACAAGTTGAACGATATAATCGAACGATTATGGATGCTGTACGGTGTTATATTGGTAAATCCCAAAACCAATGGGATAAGTTCCTATCTCAGATCGCCGGGGCAATTCGATCTACGGTAAATCGAAGTACCGGTTTCACGCCTAACCGATTGATGTTGGGTAGAGAAATCAATTTACCAGCTGACCTCATGTTCCCTCTTCCAACTTCAGCATCCTTACCTTCTATGGATGACTATTCAGCTCAATTAACTGAAGCTCTCCATTTGGCTCATGAGGCTGCCAGAGAAACATTACGTTCAACCCAGGAACGTATGAAGAGGGATTATGATGTCAGAGTACATCAAAGAGCATTTCAGGAAGGAGATAGAGTGTATCTCTTGAACACGGCAGTTCCCAAAGGAAAGAGCAGGAAATTGTTCTCTCCTTGGAAGGGTCCTGCTGTGATAATCAAGAGATACTCCCCCTATCTTTATCGAGTTGTTTATCGGAACAAAGCTTTCGTGATAAACCACGATAGACTAAAGAAATGCACCGATTCTAGTATTCTTCCTGAAAAAGCGACGCGGAGGAAAGCTATATTGCTTCTGTAAGAAGCCAGATGATGGCTCCTTCATGATCCAATGTGATGACTGTGACGAGTGGTTTCATGGTCATTGCGTTAAGGTCACCCCGGGGAAGGAATGACTATTGACAAATATTATTGCCCGTTTTGTAAACAGAAGGGTAGATGAGTTTCATGATTCTTATTCTATGTAACTTGCATGTGCATGAAGTTATTTTCAGTTTGCATGTGAATTATTTATTTGCATGAGGTTGCATGCTTAAATTTTGCTTTTAGTAATAGTCATTTCTTTCCTTTATTCCCCCTGCAGAATGGATGCAACAATTGACCTAGGGTTGGATAGTGAGGGGGAGCGGGATGCGCTCATGGATGTGAGGGGGGGGGGGGGGGGTTAGAGAGTTCAGCAGCTGCTCTTACCCAGGAAGTACTGGAGTCTGTGTGGACGGACCTGTCTAGTGTGGGACCAGTCGTAACGACGGACCCATCTAGTGCGGGACCAGTCACAACTTCTCCAGTAAAGTTAGATTTGGCGGACCCGCTCATGGTGGGACCAGCTACAGTCCCCCCATCAGGTGTTGCACAGGAGGACCTGTTACAGATGGGACCACCTGCTGCGATTCTTGAGGATGTTGCCATGGAGGTTCCACTGCCTGTGGAACCTACCGCAGCTCCTATGGGTGGGAGTGTGGGGACTCTGCCGGTTCTTGCGGGATCGGTAGTAGCTCCCCGTAAGAGACGCAAGCGTAAAAGGAAGCTCTCTAAAGGTGCTGCAGTGGCGGACCAGCCTAGTGGCGGACCAGCCGTAGCCCCTGCGAAGGTTGCCAAGAGCAATTCGAAGAAGGGCGCTGCAATGGCGGACCACCCAAGTGCCGAACCAGCCGCAGCTCCTTTGAGAAAGAAGAAGGGAGACCCCAGGTGGTGGCTCTTTAGGAAATCTAAGGGTGCTGTGGCCAAACCTCCGAATCCACATCATTCTGAGGTGAGCCACGATGAAGCTAAGCCTCTTACTGGTGGTGTAGGCTCCCCTTTCGTGGGCCTCTCTATCGGTAGGGGTAGGGGACTTGCTGCCAGGATTCAACTGGTGGCTGCCCCAACCCCTTTGGCTACTTCGGCTAGTAGTGCAGGCTCCCATTCCGTGAGTTTCGCTGCTGGAAGAGGTAGGGGAATTGTCGCCCGGACCCAACCGGCGGCTGCCCCTGGCCGTGAGAGGCTGCCAAGTCAGCAGCCCTCCACCATTAGGGTAAAGGAACCTGCTGCTCGGACCCAACCAGCAGCGGATCCTGTTCCTTCTGCCAAGTCTTGACCAGGGGACTGGGACTGGCAAGTCAAAGGCTGCCAAAAGACGTCAGAAGTGTCCTGTGAGTGCTAGTTATTAGCAGGGACGAGGAAGAAAATACATTGACATGAGGCGCACGTTTTGGAGTAGAATTGAAGAATACAGCACAATTGCGCACCCCCCCCCCTCCCCTTTATAGAAAATTCTGTGCAGTCCCTGCTATGTAGAATTTTAATGACTACCCCAGAATTTTAGTAGGGGATTTAGAATTCATAATATTTGCTAATTTATGTAAGAGAGAAAAGAAGATAATTGCATTTATACAGAGTTATGGAAAGAAAACTATTCGAAATCCTGAGATGATGATGATGGTAATGATAAAGATGACAATATTTAAAACACACACAATCCATATTTACGGATGCTCAAGGCGCTAATTCTATTTTTTGAGGCAACACTAAATGTTCTTCTTTAACCTATTAAAATACGAATGTTAATTTAGAGCTAATTGTAAAACAGATTATAATACTTAACATAACATTTAAATTGGTGATGCAAAAGTCTGAAATTGCCTCAAGTTTTTTAAAAGGTTTTCCTATCGTGTTGCACATATGTAAACTGACCAGACCGTTTACATATTTGTGATGCGGACGTTACTGTAAATAATGTAATGTTTTAATCTACTCATCATTTGGTCTGTATACCCTTTAACTGTTTCGATCTGGATATCATCTAAAAAACCTACCATCCCATTTCAAATTGATTTCATTAAAACAGAACCAAAGTTCCCTTTGACCAAGCCTTGCCACCCAAAACTATCATGGATGTGGAGAAAAGACTTGGTATTTTACATTCCAACCAAATACGTCAAATAATCAAACTTATGTAGTTCAATTTTGAGTATTGTCACTTCTCTAATGAATGGTTGATTTCAGCATGGCAGTCACGTATAGTAATATAGCGAGCTGCTTTACTATGTCTTCTCAAACAGTTGTATTTGGACAGTGATTGAGTTTACAAAATCCTCTAAAAAAAGATTCTGGCTACTTTTCAGAAAGCAATGCAATTTTCACAATTTGATAACAAAGAAAATGACAATACTTAAAATTGCACTTTGTAAGTTTGACCAGAATTGAATGTAATGTTTTGAGTTATTTTTAAGGTTGGAAAAAAACGAGAAAAAATTCTCTACATCCAGAGCAATTTAGGGGCAACAGTTGTCAGTTGTCTGTTAGTGTATTTTTTTTAATTGTAGAGCCACATACCTCTCCCATCTGGCAATTGTAACGCCCCCCCCCCCCCTTCCCCGGTAAGCAAAAGCTCGAAAATAGCCCAGTACATTAAGGGGTGAATTAGCATGAAAAGTCAGGAAAGTAATAAATAACTTTTTATGGAAAATACTGATTTATCTTGATTTTTGTACAGTAATTTTGTAGATGAAAAAAAAAGAGAGAAAAACCCTCGAAGTGTCGCTGTGCAAAGCCAAAGAAAAATGGAAAGCCGAGTGTTATGTACTCGTGGGCTTCCGGGCATGATTACATCAGAAGAACTGTAGTGTTTTATCCTAATAATAGTTTTTTTTATCAACTTAAACTAATAATTACTTGTTACTTGTTACTTTTCTTCTTTAATGACAGCCATTGGTGGCGCCAATTAGTTATCACAGAACTCCTTGGTGGCACATACTGTGTGTACTTTAGAAGAAGTGCATTTATTGGAGACCTGTCAACCAGTACGATCTTGTCGTATTTCATACGATATTTTTTCAGTGAAAATACGACACTACGATTTAACCTATATATGTGACCCGACGCCTCAAAACCTACAATAAGTCGCCAAAATTATATTTTTTGTTTTATACATTTTCTGAAAGTAGAGATTCTCAGCTTTCCAATGGTATATCGCTTGTCTAGTTTACTCAATGATAACACCTTTAAATATCACATTTAGAATCAGTATGTAACCAGCAATCAATAACTCCTATTCAGAGAAAATGGCCATTTAAGTTCGGAACAAAAGAGTGCTAAACCTTCGCTCTGTGTGCGCACAAGTAAAACTGGGTATTCAAATGGCCATAGCAACCGGTATGAAGGGATTATCAGATTAGGCTGAATTTTGGCAGGCTGCTCCAGGAGGACCTATTCATTACTCACTCCAAAAATCAATTTAATACCTTTAGAGGTAAGTAGTAATTTGGCATTGAATGAAAGTATTACAAAAGCTCTCCAAACATTCATTAGTTCGACATGTGAAAAAAAGAGTCATTTTAAAATGCCCCAAAATTATATTTTTAAGTCGAATTACGACTCACAAACTTGAGACATGATAGAATGATAATGAAACTACCCATTTCTATCAAAAACAGAAAATCGACTGATCCAAGCAAATTTACTATTTTGGGCTGTTTGCTACGTTGTGGTCCGTGCGACTTATTGTAGGTTTTGAGGCGGCGGGTCACATATTATATCAATAATCTATATTATAGGTTATTGATGAATTGGTAGGAAATCAAATAACACATACAATGTAGACTACATCACTGCCCGAATATTAGGTGATTTGTTGCCCAGATATCTGGAATTTTAATAAAGAGGATTCTTTTGTTTTGTTTTTTGTTTGTATTCCATCGTATTTCGGATGGATCGTCTGAATAACATGATGTCAACAGTGGCGATACCAAGAGGTGGCAGGGGTGCCCACATTACTCCCTTTCTCCTACCATAATCTCATGAACTAGGGTCTATACATTTTTTTTTCTTTGAATCGAATGCTGATGAATTGACTACTTTTTCGGCTGTTTATTTTTTTTCTTTTCTCCCCCCCCCCCCCCCGAACGTACCGATTATGTTGATGGAACTCTCTGTCTGTTTCTCTCATAGTCTCTCTCTCTCTCTCTCTCTCTCTCTGCTTCTTTTCCTTAACTCTGGCACCCAGCGCACCTTTAATACCTCCATCTCTCTGTTTTCTGCACATAGGCTTTACCGGTGTGGGACTGAAGAGGACGGCAGACTGGAATCTCATCTCGAGTGTCTTCACACATCACGCGGAGGTCTCCAAGTGCATGTTTGGCATGTAAGTCAATTCTTCTTTGTTGTTTACACGGTTAGAGTACATTTTCATTAGTTATGTTCACACGTAGTACATAGCATCGATGCTATGTAAGTTTCAAAAATATTTCCAGTACGTTCAGACAGGCCGTGATCGACTTGCTTCTATCACCCACTCGTGACTATTCATCGCTCACCCGCTGCCAAAACAATAATTACTGCGCCACACAGAGTGACCCGAGTATAATTGGTATGCATGGTCAAACGCGCGGAAGTTATATGTCTTCATAAATCAACATAATAACACAATAACAGTCCATTTGTAATATCGATAATACAATCAAGTAGCAAATACATGTGTTATAATACTTAATTTTAAATAAACCTTGTACATGTCAAAATTGACTGAACTCCAATCTTATGCCAAAATAAAACACATGCATGCACACTGTATTCTCTGGTAAGCACATGTAAATCAATATCTAAAGACCGCATCATACTTTAGTTAAGGTCTGATTCTGAAAGAGCAGATTCTCAGCTTTAAAATGATATATAACTCATTGGATGTTCATAACTCAATGTACAAAGAGAAGAATGCACAGTCCCTCATAATGTTACTTCTTAATAAGGGTTTAAAGTTTGCAGTCTATTGAAGCACTCTGACTTGCAAAGTGTTGTGCTAAGGTGACAAATGGAGGATTAGAACTCAATGAAAATTTCTATGAAGGGATTATCAGATTGTCCTAAAACTTGGCATACTACATAGACATATCCTGTTTATCGTAGTGCACAAGTATCAATGCAAGAACTTACTCCGGGAGATTTATGGGAGATTAAAATGAGACAAGTATTCAGGGTCGTGAAAAAGAAAAGTAATACAACAAAATCCAGAGAAGACACACATAAGTCTGATAAAAAGCTGGCAAAAATACCACTTCTAGATTGTTTGGTGCCTCCACATTTTAGATTACTTAGAAAAAAGTATACTCTTTCAGGAAATACCCAAAACTAAAATTTGACCATGCATGCCAACCAAAACACATTGATTGATCTCTAACTGAAAATCACACAGTGCGACTTTTGGGTGGTTTTGTGGTGCCTGGTCACATATATAAAAAAGAAAAAGATAAAAAGAAGGACCCCCCCCCCCCCCAAAAAAAAAAAACCCTTCCTTACCACACAGTATACACATTACCCTACTATACCCCTATATACATCACATGAATACATACATTACATTACAGTACCAGATGAAACAGACAGAATGATAATAGAAAAAAAAAAGTAGGGAAGAGGGTACATCACATGAATACATACATTGCATTATATTATAGCACCACATGAAACAGATAGAATTATAATAGCAGCGAGTGAAGATAGCAGCGATTGCGCTCACACGACAAATAGTCACAAGCGCGGTGGGTGGTCTACCGCAAAGCGTCGATGCTTTGTCGCTGGATCCTGATATTTACTCCTGCTAAACTCGCTGCAAGAATAGTTTGGAAACTCGCTTCTATCTCGTGACTATCTGCGTTCAGACAGCGTTTGGTCTCGACACTATCTGGTCTTCACCAAAATAGCATCGACACCTCGATAGCATCGATGCTATCGCTCTACGCGTGAACGTACCTATTGTTTGTTTGTTGCATGTGTGTAATAGCCACGATGGCGATACGTTTGTTTTGTTGCGGTTTTCAGTCTTTGCTTCTATTTCATTTTGTTTTTCTCTTGGTATATTTTTCGGTGGCAATGTTGTTTTTTTAACTCTTTTTTGTTTTACTGATGAATCATCTGTTTCACTACTTTTCAGTGTGTTTCTGCATAGATTTTTGGTTTTCATTTTCAACTCATTTTGTCTACCTCCTTTGTTTTCATTTTTAGAATTCCATTGCATACATACCTGATGCACTTCACGAAACCGAAATACATGTATGTGTTTCTGACAAATATTTCTCACCTACTTGTTTTCTTAATCCATTTTCATATTAAATTTCATTTTGTTTCCCCTGACTCGATTTGCGGTATGCGCTTATGTTCGTTATATCGATTGCGCTTGCGTTCGTTATCTTAGTTATTTATTTATTTTTTGTTGCTTTAATTTTCGATATGATTATTGTTATCAACCCAGTGCATTTGACAATGTTTATTTTTTCTGAACTCATTCTTTGATTCGCTGTCGTATGTTTGTGTTCGTTTCGCTATTACATGCACTCACTATCTTAACTTTCCTTTTCTGTTACCCGCATAGTCAGGATTTTATATTTTATTTTGGGAGAGGCCACCGGATCGCCCAAGAGAAGCGTTCCCCCGGAAGTTGGGGGGGGGGGGGCGTTTGTTCTATTCGAAAATTATAACTATCCACTTTTCGATGCATAATTATTATTGTTTTGATACCCCATTTGATTTATGAGTTTAATAAGTACTACTGGAACTCATTAAAAAGTTGTTCACACTCGTACAAATACAAATGATGAAACTGATTTGAAAAAAACACACGATTCTATCTTTTGAACATAGCGCAAACGATACATTTACTACAACCTCTTTACAATAAGAATTTGAATAAGGCATAATGGGAAGACTCATTCCTACCGGTTTAAGCTAGAAACATCTAGAATGTATTCAAGAGCTACAAGCAATCTTACAGAAACTAAATAAAAATGGTAAGGTATATAAAGGCAGTTGCGGCGAAGTTTTCCCAATGTTATTACATTGTAAGCCGTGTTTCTCTTACGTAAACAAAGAATGTTCGTGTGAAGAACATTCTCATTTTCTGATTCGAAATAAAATTATATTTACAAAGGGACACGGAAAAGGGCGGTTGTTTTTTATACAGATATTTGTAATCTCATAAAAGCGTAGCCTTACATCTACATCATATACATCTACATGTACATTTATTATTGCTGCTTCTTGTCCGCTTTCCAAGAGATACATTTCACTAGTGTTAGGAATATGAATTTGGCATAATATCCTTTCTTCCCTTTTGTGTCTCTTTCTTTTCTCCCTTTCTGACGCATTTCCCCCCTTTTATTTCCTCTTGTTTTCTTCATTTCATGTTTTATACTCTGTATCACTACTACCGTTTCGTTGTTAATTTTTCCCCAGCATTTTGCACCTGGATCATTCATGTATGGAGGATGGTCTATATGCGTATTGTTACTGACTTTGTTTACCCCCCCCCCCCCCCCCCCCCCTTTTTTTTTTCTCTCTTTCTCATTCCGGGATGTTCTTTAATTCTTTATCGCTTTGAACTTTTCTTCCAATGCGCGTCATTGGTTTCTGCTTTACATAATTTATTTGCTTTATCATTGTATTACGGTACTCTATCTCCTATGATCGTCTCCTGCCTCTTTTATTTATCCCTTATCTCTTGTGACGGTACCCTCGATTTATGTTAAGAACATCGTAACATTGTTAATTGAGGATTACTGAGAAAAATAACTTTCGGGCACTTATTTAAAGAGATAAAACACGATACGTTTAGTTCTGCTCTAAATCAGAACAACCGACAAGATCGATAGAATGGAAGGAAATTAGGTTTCTAAGTCCTTGCAGCATTTTAAATTTGTTTCTGTCCTTTCTGTAAGGCAGTGGTGAAGCTTTATGAGACACGATGGTCCGATAACATGGTGAAAAGCATAACAAAACAGAAAAGGAGAGTCAAATAAAGAAGGGGAAAGAAAATGAGTAGAAAAATGAAACGACCCTCTCCCCACCTTATTGCATGCCCTGTTAATTCACATTTCATCCACCTGGTGAGATCGGTTTCCCCAAAATAATTGTCCTCTCAACACCGCTACCCACTCCACGCATTGAAGTATTAAAACCCATGTTTTCCTATAATGTGCATGTAAGCTTATAAAGGAAACATAGATCTGCCCTCACAAGTATTAACAGTCACCATAATGCCATTAAGAAGCGTTCAAAGATATTAATTGTACACTGCAAAAACCAGGGTGTTAAATATTCAACACTACGTTGGTGTACAATTAAATGTATTCTTATGGTGTTATTATAACACCCAGAGAATCATTGTTATGGCTCCGTAATCAAATCTGTTGGAATAGTTCGGTTGATTACACCATCGGGTGTAATTTATTTAAAACACGCATGCGCAAAATAAATGAACAGAAATACCGCGGGATCGCTAGCTCCTGATTGGTCTAAGCATAGTGCAGCAGCGCATGCACCAAACTTTCTCGACGCGTGACCGGTAGGAACGAGAATCGAAGTTAATTGACATTAACATGATTTTGATACACAGTTATGTAAAACTGACTGAACAAATCTTGCAAATTAACGCTGTAAGATATTTCTTCATAAAGATTTTTACAATATTGCCCTTTTCGTTAAGTTTATTTAACATGCACAATGTAATTTGTCGTCATTAAGTAAAAATGTTTTGCAAACGGTTTTGTAAAAAATGCATTTTCGTATTTTTCCCTCAATATTGGGGGAAACACTTATATGAATATTCATGAATTTTCAGTAGCGTATGGTTTGGGGTGGCCCGATTTTAATAACTCTTACCATATGCATAAAAAATTATAATGGGTATATAAGAGCTTGCACTAGACTGTACCAACAGGATAGGATAGGACTAGGATAGGATAGGTTAAGATATACATGTAGGATAGGATAGGTTAAGATATACATGTAGGATAGGATAGCTTAAAGTAGGATAGGTTAGGATTAATAAGTTAAAACCCAGAAAGACATAACAAGCAGGTTTATTTTTTTTTTACCTGGGTTGGAGGAAAAAGGAAACAATTGGGCAACTGAATTTGCCCAACCACATAATACATGTGTAGAATTGTTTGTTAGGTAAAATTTACACATGAATTTTAAGTACCTATATTTAACATGACATTTTACATAATTATCGTCGAATATATTGTTAGCTAAAATTTACAAAAAAGTTATGGAGTTCCTATTTAACATAATTTTTTACATAATTTTTGTAAAACATTTCTGTGTGTGCACCAAGATGATATAGGACATGGCGTTAATCTGACACCAGCTATGGTGTAAATTATTGGTGTAAATTATTTTTAATACCATGGATGGTGTACAATATTGGTGTTTAAATAACACCAGTGGTGTTGATCATTGGTGTTGAATATTCAACACCATTCTGGGTGTTAATTTTGATTTAATCCGAAACTAGGTGTTCTTTTAATCTTTCGGTGTTGCAGGATATAGATACCGGGAAAGAATAACTTTTAACACCCATGGTGTTGAATTTAACACCCTGGTTTTTGCAGTGTATAATTCGTGGGCTGAGAAATGATCTCTAAGTGCTAATACACTCATTACATCATGATGTATGTTAATTATTTAAAAACGTTGGGGGGGGGGGGGGTTGTAGATGTCATTTTCTGCTTTCTGGGAAGTCACTCTTTATATCGGCCTATCATAATTCATATAGAACATGTAAACTCCTGATAAACTTGAAATGTTATAAGCAAGAAAGCTTTCCCGATTCATAAATGAAGTTTGAGTGAGAAAGAGAGAAGGGGAGGGCGCTGAATTATGTAAAAAGAAAATTTTAATCTAGAATCCCCCTCCCCCTTTTCATTCTTTCTTATACACCACGTATATACCTACTTCGAATCAATTTCTCGCTTTGTCCCTAGCTGTCACTCACTTTCTATGAATCTTACACTATGAACATGACGAACAAAGAAGCGGACAATTTATGCAGCTCCTCATTGTATACTTCACAATTGCACTGGTTTACAAAAGAACATCCATTCATTGCTATCCTGTAAAAATATGTAGAACAGGTGTCACATAATAGCAGTGAAGGGATGTCCTTTTGTCTACTAGAGCTATTGTGGAGGGTAGAATGAGGAACTGCATAAATTGTCCGCACTCTTTGTCATCGTGTTCATAGTAGTTATGCTCACACGTATTACATAGCATCGGTGCTATGTTAGCTTCGATGCTATGTAAGTTTCAAAAATATTTCCAGTACGTTCAGACAGGCCGTGATCGACTTGCTTCTATCACCCACTCGTGACTATTCATCGCTCACCCGCTGCCAAAAAAATACTGCGCCACACAGAGTGACCCGAGTATAATTGGTAAGCATGGTCAAACGCGCGGAAGTTTGTGTACAGGGGTCATATGATGCGAAGCTTTTGTTTTGAATAATATTTTATTTGTCTTCATAAATCAACATAATAACACAATAACAATTCATTTGTAATATCGATAATACAATCAAGTAGCAAATACATGTGTTATAATACTTAATTTTAAATAAACCTTGTACATGTCAAAAATTGACTGAACTACAATCTTATGCCAAAATAAAACACATGCATGCACACTATATTCTCTGGTAAGCACATGTAAATCAATATCTAAAGACCACATCATACTTTAGTTAAGGTCTGATTATGAAAGAGCAGATTCTCAGCTTTAAAATGATATATAACTCATTGGATGTTCATAACTCAATATACAAAGAGAAGAATGCACAGTCCCTCATAATGTTACTTCTTAATAAGGGTTTAAAGTTTGCAGTCTATTGAAGCACTCTGACTTGCAAAGTGTTGTGCTAAGGTGACAAATGGAGGATTAGAACTCAATGAAAATTTCTATGAAGGGATTATCAGATTGTCCTAAAACTTGGCATACTACATAGACATTTCCTGTTTATCGTAGTGCACAAGTATCAATGCAAGAACTTACTCCGGGAGATTTAAAGACAAGTATTCAGGGTCGTGAAAAAGAAAAGTAATACAACAAAATCCAGAGAAGACACACATAAGTCTGATAAAAAGCTGGTAGACCACCCACCGCGCTTGTATCCTGAGATTTACTCCTGCTAAACTCGCTGCAAGAATAGTTTGGAAACTCGCTTCTATCTCGTGACTATCTGCGTTCAGACAGCGTTTGGTCTCGACACTATCTGGTCTTCCCCAAAATAGCATCGACACCTCGATAGCATCGATGCTATCGCTCTACGTGTGAACGTACCTAGTGTTATTCCTTTTCAAGTCTTTCCTAGCTTTCTCATCCTCTCCCTTTCGTGCCTCATTTCTTTATCCTTCTTTTCAACTCTTCTCATTTTTACTATGTATTACTCTTCCCATATTCTTTTGATCTCACTCGAAACATCCCCTTTATTATTATTTCTTTATTTATTTGTATTTTTTCGGGGGGGGGGGGGGTCTGCTTTCCTTCTTTCTTTCCTTCTCGTCTCAGTGCTACTTAATTTCTACAATATGGGACCTGCCTGCATCTTTCCCCCTTTCTTCTCTTACACTCAGTCTCCCCCACCCACCACCCCCCCCCCCCTCTCCCGCTCTACTTTTGCATGTCTCACTTTTACTCTCTTATTCCTCTGTTCATTTTCATCATTATTTTCCCCTCTTCCATTTCTTACCCACTCTTTCTCATTTCCTCCTTAAAGTAGCTATTCAAAGAAAATCACAAATATGGCAATTAATGTATCACTAGCAACTGGGAAGCTTACATATGGCAATCGTATAAGTTTTATGTCAACTGCGTATCTGATGATTATAAAAACAACATAAATAAAAGCTCTTCTCAGCATCTGGAATATCCTAGGATTCGCCAGAAATATAGCGATGTTTTTGTGTCGTCACACTAGGGACCAATCCTGCTTAAGCAGACGACGTCCTATAATGAATGAACGTAATTGCAATGCAATTATTTATCAAATTATAAAGAGTTTTGTATATTTAAACATGACCTTATTTCACACCATTCTAAAAGGAAAAGTGAAACTGATTCTGATAACTAAAACCGTTTGATTGTAAATACACAGAAGGGTCAATGATCAATGAAATAAACCCCACTTTCAAATTGAAAAGCCCTCCGAATAATAGCAGGATGGTATTCGTTCCCTCTTGAAACGCCGAACATGCCCCGGTGCAAGCAGCTGAAAATACAATGGCGTCTTATTTTGTTTACAAGTGACTGATTCCTTTATTTTTTTAACGCTGCATTTTTCATCAAAATAATACCATACACTAAGTTAAGAGACTGACGCTAGTCAAGTAAGAGAAATAAGCGAAGAGGAGATGACAAAACAGGCACTGAAAATGTGTAAGATGTTATGGGACATCGTCTGCTTAGACAGGACTGGTCCCTGGTGTGTCGTCACACATCTCAGCAGCGTTCGAGGAGCTCTTCAGCTGCTATATCGGGGGCTGTATTTTACCGTTTTATAATTGATAATAATCATTACTTCAAATGTTTCCAAGCGTTGAATTTGGATAACCTTGTTTAATTTATGCCATCTATGCAATAATAAGTATTAAGCCAATATTTAAAATCATTAAAATTCTACTTTAAAAACTATAGCTACAGGCCCCTTCTCTCTCTCTCGTTCATTATCTCTTAATCCCTTATTCTCTACTCTCCCTCCCCCTTCCCCTTGATCGAAGTCAATCTTCCAGCAGACATGTTGGCATCCTCTTTCTCATGTACCCTCGTCCTCATCTTCTAGTTTTAATTCCTACCCCGCCTTCTCTCGGGAATGTTTCTTGTGACTGTTAAAAAATATGTATAGATATTTGGTGTAGTACCCTTTTCCCGGTTGTAAAACAGCCCAATTTGTTCTGGCATTATGGAGGTATGGAGGTATGGAGGTGACACAGTGAAACAACCGAAAATGGGGAGTCAAATCGAGAAAGAAGGGAAAGGAAAGTGAAACAAAACATAAAAGGACCCTTATTAGCTTACAACCAACCTCATCAACTAGGTAGCATTCTTAATTCGCATTTCATTCACTTGGTAAGATTGGTTACACCCCACCTCCATTAATGCCATTGTCCTCTCACGACACACCACTGAAATAAGACCCCCATGTAATTTCCCTATATGTAAGCTTATTTGGTAGTCACCACAGTAAAAGAAGATTTACAACAAAAAAATAATAATCGTGTAATTTGGTGAAGGGATGATGTCAGGGATTTTCTGTTTCAACATTTTTTAGAACAATGCTGGTACAGTTTATTCGTAATTCCGACGTTGCTTATTATTCTGTTTTCGCTTTCTCGGAACGACTTCATACCATCGGCCCATTGATCGCGCATATATATAGCAATTGAAAAGTCCAGATAAACTGGAAAGAAAATAGCACAGTACAATGTTTTCTTACTGATAAATAGTCATTAGACCCGTGTAGGGCCACATTATTTAAATTCTATACAATGCGTCTAGGGAATGAATTTTCATAAAACAATATGCATCGTTACCATGAGATTTAAGATGTCCATTTCATCATTTAATGGGAACAGTCATTATATAGCTAAATAAGAAACCTTTTCCATGCTATTGAAAATATGTCGGTTTCATTGTAAAATAATCCGTCTTCTTTTTGCAGAATAACGGTAGAGATTGGAAGCGCTGCTTCATTTCTCGCATTCTCTGAGCTACAATCATGACAATGATGACCTCGCACTAATCTGGAAGCTGACATGGTACATTGTATACCTGAGATACATCACGGTGAATGTTAACTACAAGGATGAATGAAGTTGCGACTATTTTACCACAGGTTTACATCATGATAACAGGAATATGCATCGCTAACCATGTTTAATCTAACCACAATCATGCACATTATGTATCCATTTGAAGTACTTTCCATATAGTAATTGCTATTATCATTCATCGTATATCATCACCATAACAGTAGTAGTAGTAGTAGTAGTAGTAGTAAAAGAGTAGAAGGAGAAAATAAGGAGAAGGAGAAGAAGAAGCAGCAGCAATAGAAGTAGCAGCAGGAGGAGGAGGAGTAGTATAGCATTCGGGGTAGTAGCAATTGTGATTATTAGTAGTAGTAGTAGTAGTGGTGGTAGTAGCAGTAGTAATTGCTGTTGTTGTAATCGTAGTCATGGTAGTATCAAATGTGTCATAATTGTGCGGGTACCTTGCCCTTTTAGTGCAATATATTTCAAATATTTTGTCTCACTTTGGTTGGCCTTTGTAAAATTTGATCGACATATAAGTCATGCGTGCTTTATATTGCTATTGGTCGTGTACATGGTTAGAGATGATTTGTAATCATTGTCATATCTTCTACAAATATGCTATTCACCATCAGTAGTCAACAACAATACTTGTTTCCATAATGACGTTTATTAAATGAATGGGTGCTATATACATGTATATGGATATGTATATATTATTGCAGCTACATTTATATGTATATAAGTTTGTTCCATAATCATCATCATCATCATCATCATAACTGTGTATAAAATTGCGACTAGAATATCACTATTTAAATAACTGTAAATAAGGTGGTATTCATTTCATTGAGAAAAACAAAGAGTTCATGGAAAAGATGTACAACTCCTAGTAATATGTGATATAATTCAGTTTATAACTATTTCAGCTTTGAACTCTTTGTTTATCACGTATGTACTTGTCAATTGGATTTGTGTAGAGACTGTGTCTGGTGTTATAATGGTACAGTACGGGTTAATTCAATTCTGATGACATTTGCAGATGTAGTAGAATTGTAAACTTTAATAAACGTTGATAATGACGTCATTACGTTCTTAATAATGTTATGAGATTATGTTCCTAATAATGGATTAGTTGTGCACCAAGGAGTAGAATATACTAATCAAGATATATGATGTAAATCATAAATAGTGATCTGTCAAATGACAGGTATAGTGATCCAAGCAATTCATATGACAAATGTCTCTCCAAGTGCTACGATCTTGAGCCATCCATTTCATATCTCCGTATCCTCCTGCTCCAACTGTAAATAAACGTAAAACAAATATTTATGTAGGCCTACATGGATATGATAGATGTTTTCATTTTGATAAGATCATTCAAATCCCATATCCCTCTTATGTTCTAAGCTAAAAACAAAGTTATCATAATTATGTACAGTATTATACACTATAGGGGAATACATCTATCTTCAGGTATCTTTCATGAGGACTGCCATTGTAAATAAGCAAGCAAAAATAAGTAATGATAATTTTGTTCATTAACATGTATTCAATATTAGTCTTCATAAAAACATACAGGGTTGATAGCATATCAAGATAAAACCAAAATTGCTGGACAGATGGCAAATCAGTGAAACTTTCATTTCATTCTCTCAAAAGCAAAATAGTCTGTGTATAATCATATGCAAACAAACATCATTTCATCTGTTGTAAACATACATTTAATCAGAAATGTTACATACACTGTAAAAACTGAAGTGCTGTACATAGCACTTTGAGGGCATGCATAGGGACTGCACTCAGAGTGCTATTGTAATGCACACAGGGTGCTATTTCAGCACTTTCAGGGAGCTGGACCGGCTCCTTAAACTGCTAAACATTCATTTAAAAAAAAGTGATCGTGGCGAGCCTCGAACCAGGTTCCGCTGATTGAGAGGCGCTGACGTTACCGATAGACAAACGAATGCTTCTTGCAATCCAGTTTAGTCATGGGAGTCAAGTAGATAACATGAACTATGTGGAGTCGTAAATTCACTATGTAACAATATGATCTGCTCTAAATCGTACGATGTGAGTTAGTCTAGGGGTAATGCCAGCAATTCTCGATTCTCGATGGTTTGAGGCTCGCCAAAATCACGATTTTTTTTTAATGAATGTTTAGCAGTTTAAGGAGCCGGTCCGCGAAATTTTTTTGCCTGTACCTAGGGAAGTGAAGTCGTGGTCCGCCATGTTGCACTTCTGAAAAATCAACGCGCGAGAAAGCTGGAATACAGATTTGTGTACAATCATGCGGACGCCCATGCGGACGCCCATGGTCAAAACGCACAGATGTTCAGTGCGTAAGGTTTTAAACCACATCGCTCTCGGAAGAGTAACATGGCCGCGCCCACTTCAAGTGCTTGCACGCGCGGGAATGGGCGATGATCCGTCCAGGTGGTAGAGGTCAGTGGTCCAGCTCCCGTGAAAGTGCTGAAATAGCACGCTGTGTGCATTACAATAGCACTCTGAGTGCAGTCCCTATGCATGCCCTCAAAGTGCTATATACAGCACTTCAGTTTTTATAGTGTACCCTCTACCATGAACGTGATTTGGGGATTTAAAAGTATAAATATGTATCATATAATTGTTTTATCATTGTCATTATGTGGTTCAAATAGAATGGACACCATTTTTGTATTCAAATGAAGCTTTAGATTGCAAGAACGAAATATAATAAAAGATAACTATGTACATATAATTTCAGATAGTGAATGAATAAAAATTTGAAAATATATCTTTTATAATAATAATAATAATAATATCTTGTGTTTCTTATTGACTGGTTCATAGTTATCTAGAGATTGTATTTCATCAATAAGCAATGATTGAAATATTCAGTACATAATCATATGTAAATGTTTATAATAAGAGATTATACTGTTTGCAAACTATAAACTATTTGCTTGATTTTCGTTGCATTTTTGTCTATGTCGTTCACTTATGCCATAACATGTCTCGGACACCAATAGAAATGTAAAACATTACAATAATAGACATAAAGTCTGTGAAACTAAACTAATGTTAAATGGCAGCCTTTTACAGAACAATCGATTTGTAACTGCCGTGCTATACTACGATTAGACATCATATGAAGATTGTTACATGCACAATGAACAATGAGGGAATGAAGAGAAACGTAGTCGAGCGCCATCTAACGGCAAATGTGTTATAAACGAGTTCAGTGAGAAGGATGAGTGAAAGGACTCTCGGAAAGATAAAGTGGAGAGAGAGAGAGAGAGAAGGGGGTTGACAATCGGAGTAGCAATATTCATACAGATAGCTAGATAGACTGGGGGAAAGGAGAGAGGGGAAGGTATAGAGAAAGAGATGAAATAAATTAGGGAGAGGGAGAGAGAGATTTATAGAGAGAGTTCTATCATGATAGAGACGAGAGAATGATATACAAAAAGAGACTCAGAGTGGGAATATAAGTAAATGATAGAGATGAATAGATAAAGAAAACAATAATTAAGAGAAGGGTAAGAACAGACAAGGTAGAGGAGAGAGTAAGGAAAGTTAGAGCAGGGAAACATATATACAGAGAGAGAGAGAGAGAGATTTGTCAAGACAGAGTTAGAGAGATAACAGAGACTCGGAGTGCATGGGAACAAAAGCAAAGTAACTAAGACAGAATTATAAAGAGATGGAGAAGTAATGGTAGAGAGAAAGATGCTTACAGAATTGAGGAAAGAAAGTAAAACTCCAAGAAAGAGACTCAGTGACACAGAGAGACAGAAAGACATTTGAAAGGGTATATAATAATCACATAGGAACATGCAGCTACCGACAAAGAAAGAAGAGACTAGAAATTAAAATATACGAAGAGTGAAATTACGAGGCTGGACCTAGACAGACAACAAAACGTTAATCTATAAAGAGAAGAAATAACAGTGTTAGGCCTCTACTTTGCTGTTGTAATCCTAATATTATACCTGGCAGTATATGATATAAATCTCTTCTGTGTAGTAGTGCAACTGACACTATTCATAGTTTCACTGCAAACATGCGTTCTAAAATAATCTGGAATAAGGTCTAAGTCATGGGACCATGGCCCTGTTACATTTTTAAAAGTACGATAATTTGCATCTCCTCACAGTTAATCTTATTTACCCCAAATAAATTGGATCTTACGATCAGTCAATCGTAAATTTACAATAAATTAAATGAATGGCAAGTGAAGAAATATGACGTAAGAAAGGTCCTACATGTACTCACTTACCTGAATGAATGGAAATGTTTATCCAACCTAAGAACGCATGATACATGCAATTCACATTCTGACTTTGAATAGCTTTTCATAGGTGAATGTAATAGTTTGTCACTAGGCAAATATGTATAAATTTGAATACATTACGAAAATTACCTATTAATAGTATCCCACATGCATTGTGTATCCTTCAATCAATCGTGTCTTTACAATAAATAGTAACTTTACTATTCATTTTATATAGCAGAAAGATACAATGTATGATCAGATACAATTTGTTGCAACAAGACTATAATAATATAGGATTTGAAGGTTTGCATGGTGAAGTTGTAATTCAGAAAAAAGGTTTGGGGTACAACCATGCGAAAAGTCAAGGAAGGGTGTGTATAGCGACACGGGTATGATCCGGGCACGCTAGAATAATCGAAGCGCTTGTAAAAACTCCTTTTGTCGGCACAATAGCGGATCTCTCGACTGAATGAACAACGCTTCTAAGAAGCGAAGATGTTGAAAGCTGCGTGCTCGGGCAACAATAGTGAACTGAGCCGGGTTATACGCCTTGGAACAGGCCGGACTATTTAGCAAGTGCTGACCAATAGCAGAGCGCTGTGACTGCGGCATTGAACCTTAGGGTTATGGGGTTAGGGTTAGGGGTTAGGGGTTAGGGTTAGGGTTAGGGTTAGGGTTAGGGTTAGGGTTAGGGTAGGGGTTAGGGTTAGGGTTAGGGTTAGGGTTAGGGGGTTAGGGTTAGGGTTAGGGTTAGGGTTAGGGTTAGGGTTAGGGTTAGGGTTAGGGTTAGGGTTAGGGTTAGGGTTAGGGGTTAGGGTTAGGGTTAGGGTTAGGGTTAGGGTTAGGGTTAGGGTTAGGGTTAGGGTTAGGGTTAGGGTTAGGGTTAGGGTTAGGGTTAGGGTTAGGGTTAGGGTTAGGGTTAGGGTTAGGGGGTTAGGGTTAGGGTTAGGGTTAGGGTGTTAGGGTTAGGGTTAGGGTTAGGGGGTTAGGGTTAGGGTTAGGGTTAGGGGGTTAGGGTTAGGGTTAGGGTTAGGGTTAGGGTTAGGGGTTAGGGTTAGGGTTAGGGTTAGGGTTAGGGTTAGGGTTAGGGTTAGGGTTAGGGTTAGGGTTAGGGTTAGGGTTAGGGTTAGGGTTAGGGTTAGGGTTAGGGTTAGGGTTAGGGTTAGGGCTATGGTTGTGGACATTTGGGCACCCCAAAATTAACTATGGGTACCCGAACATTAACCTCATGTACCCGAAAATATACTGGTTCCCCGAAAATTAACTATGGTTCCCCCAATATTAACTATGGTACCTGACAATTAACATTGGGTACCCGAAAATTAACATTGGTTCCCTGAAAATTAACATTGGTTCCCTGAAAATTAACCTTGGGTACCCGACGTTTAACTATGGGTACCCGAAAATTAACACTGGGTACCTCGAAATTAACGTTTGCACCCGAGAACTTACCTTTTGGTACCCGAATCTGCATCTTATGTTTGAAATTTTTCATTTTCTCAATTAGGCCTTGGCAGTCGTAATAAACTGGTAAGATATGATCAATAACTATTATTCTATCACTACAGAGGAACTTGGGGATTATCTTTGTTTTTTAAAGAAATAAGAGTGATTTAATGATGGAATGTTTTCTCGTCTGAAAATTTTCGATTTTTGACGTTTTCGGAGTAGTTTTGCCTGACTTAAACCACCTTTTATCTTCAAATATATCGCGTTTCTCCCTTTGGTTTGGGTTAGGGTTAGGTTTAGAATTTAATAGTCTTCCCATTTCTGCTTTTCATTATCAATAATATGCTTTTATCAAAAAGTTATTTGCCTTTATGTAAAGTAATGACAAAATTCAACTAAAAAAGTTTCGTTTTTCTGACGGAGACCGTTAGCTGAACCAAGACCGGACCTACTTTGGTATTGCCAGCTCCTTGACCATAGACTCGTTATTGTCAGGCCGGCAGACCCGGCGTACAGACGGGCCACGGTACGTATGAAATAGCTGTATGACGTGTGTTGGCTACTCTTTAAATACTAGAAATGCATTTAGAATGACCCCCTTTATTTTGATAAATTCTGAGTTGTTAACACTGAAACTTTATGTATAGGTAGAGAAGGAATGTATAATATAGGACATGAATTTCCAGGCCAAGACCATTTCCACAAAAGTGACAAAATAAGCTCAAAGTTTGCTTATTACTGCATTTTTGACCATAGACTCGTCATTGTCAGGCCGGCAGACCCGGCGTACAGACGGGCCACGGTACGTGTGAAACAGCTGTATGACGTGTGTTGGCTACTCTTTAATACTAGTAGAAATGCATTTAGAATGACCCCCTTTATTTTGATAAATTCTTAGTTGTTAACACTGAAAGTTTATGCATCAGTAGAGAAGGAATGTACAATATAGGACATGAATTTTCAGGCCAAAATCATTTCCACAAAAGTGACAAAATAAGCTCAAACTTTTGTTCATTACTGCGCAATGTTTGACTGTTCAACCATCGGCATAATTAGGTTAAAGTAGGTTTGTAAATTATGCAATAGATTCACCCCCTTTATTTTGATCAATTCTTTATTGTTAACACTGAAAGTTTATGTACAGGTAGCTGTTGATCATTTTCCACAGAGAACATGAGCCTATTTCCTGCGTACGAGAGGTAAACGACTACAATTCAGCGTGCCGTGAACTCCACCACAGGACGGTCAAAGATTATGGTGGTAAGATACAATACATGTAGGTTTTTCATGTTAAATTTAAAATTAAGATATGTATTAATGATTATGCTTATTTTTGCATGTCATATTCACAGAGCTGAGAACGTATAAGCCTATTTCCTGCGTACGAGAGGAAAACGACTACAATTCAGCGTGCCGTGAACTCCACCAAAGGACAGTCAAAGATTATGGTGGTAAGATACAATACATGTAGGTTTTTCATGTTAATTTTAAATTAAAATAGGTATCAATGATTATGCTTATTTTTGCATGTCATTCACAGAGAACGTAAGCCTATTTCCTGCGTACGAGAGGAAAACGACTACAATTCAGCGTGCCGTGAACTCCACCACAGGACGGTCAAAGATTATGGTGGTAAGATACAATACATGTAGGTTTTTCATGTTAAATTTAAAATTAAGATATGTATTAATGATTATGCTTATTTTTGCATGTCATATACACAGAGAACGTAAGCCTATTTCCTGCGTACGAGAGGAAAACGACTACAATTCAGCGTGCCGTGAACTCCACCACAGGACGGTCAAAGATTATGGTGGTAAGATACAATACATGTAGGTTTTTCATGTTAATTTTAAAATTAAGATGTGTATTAATTAAAAAGGCTTTTGAATCATTGGAATAACAGTTGAATGTGTTGTTTATTGATTACGCTCATTTTTGTATGTGATGTACCATGAAGTTACGCAGATTTCTTGCGTATGCAGCGTGCCATGAAATCAACCAAAGGACTCTCAACGATTATAGGAATTCCCGCCAAATTGATATTTCAATTATCCTGCATGTGTATGTATAGATTCTCAATATACGTACGTGTATAATGTGCAATAGTAAACCATAAGACATGACTTGTGTATGTATAGTAGCTACAATGTATATACCAGTCCCACCTGTGTTAAATGGTGTACTGCAAAGCAATGGAAGAGTGTTTTCCGACTTGACCCATGATTTTTTAGGTTAATATTTGTCTTGAGTATCAATATTTAAAGCAAAAAATGATGGAAATTAGTTTTGTGGAGTTTATTTCCCTGAATCTTTCCCGCATTTAGTGTAAAACATTATTACTCTTAGTGCAAAGCACCATACTGTATAAATGTTTAGCCTGCTGCTGTAGCTCTAGATGTTGAGGTGCCTGATGCCTGAACTCCGGGGGGAGGAAGCCAGCAGTAACTGCCTCAGTGAACTGCTGGATTTGAAAGTTTTCACTCATGGTAACAGTTTAATTGTTCATCTTCTAGGGGCATACTGCAGTTTATATTTGATTCTAACTTTATCTCAACATATTTTGGGTAAGATGGTTGACATTTCCTTTGGAAATGAAACCCCAGAATATGAATTTGCATGTTTGGGGTTGATATTTTTTACTAAAACCATTTCACATGACATATTCTGAAATCTGAACATCAGATGTTGGGAAGTCTGGACATGCATGCCTTAAACATGAGTTCCCTGATCGCTTAAATATTCCAACGGTTGAAGTTTAATGCTACGTTGCATGGGTTCGAATCCCATGAAGTTCAAAATATCACCTCCGAACTTTCATTGGTGGCAACAGCATGAAATGAGACCAAAGCGTTCTACGTGATCTAAAGTCGTAATGAATAATATTTATCATAAGTACTTTTTATCATAATCATTATCATTTTATCATTATTATGATAGCACTATTGATGATAAAATGTTGGAAGGTGACAGTTCTTATTATTAATTTTGTTATCATGAGTATTATTACCATCATTATTATAAATATATTTATATTATAATTATGATCACCATTATTTTTATTATTATTAGCTGCTATCACTGCCCAATATATACCAGCCTAAGTATTCAGTGTTGTTTATCATGATGAATATATGTAAATATTGTAAATAAATATTTGTAAATAAATAATCCTAAATGATATACACATTTTCTGTTCTTTAAGTGTACGTCTCATGACCGTAAGAGTTTGGAAAGTCAGAGATGAAAGAAAAAGTGGGGGTGGGGGTAGGGAGTACAGTGTTTTTGTGTCTGGGAGAGAAAGAGAGAGAGATAGAATAGTAGAAATAAGGATATAGATAAAGAAAAGAGGGGGAGAGAGCTAGAGGATGAGATACATGTAGATCTTTGAGAACACTAGAGACAGAGGGGAAGACAGAAGGTAGATAGTGAATAGAGCTAGTGTGTGAGAGCTTGAGAGAGTAGTAGAGAGAAAGAAGGAGAGGAATACAAGAAAAGAGAGAGCGAATGAGGTAGATATTAGAGAAGAGTAGAGAGAGACGGCGATAGATCAGTAAGAGCGAAAGGAAGAAACATATTTTTTTAAAGGGTGAACATGTGATTCTTATTATTTCTCTGGGGGGCCCGTTTCACGAAACCGTCAAGTCTAAGTCTGTGGACATCCCATAGAAATGCGTGTTGATTTTACAACAAACGTTTCTATGTATTATCCAAGAAGACTAATGATGGCTCTGTGAAAGGAGCCCCTGGGCTCTTTTCTTCTCACTCAATCTGCATCCTCTCTTTATACATCTCCTCATTCTTTCTCTCTCTCTCTCTCACTCCTGCCTTCCCTTTTTCTCTACCTCTTTCTCATTGATACTCTCCCTCGTTCCTTTGCTCTCTTCATTTTTCCTGCCTCCTGATCTGTCAATCATTAAATCTCTTTATCGTCCTCGCCCCCCTCCCCATCTCTCTTTCTTTCTCCTGATCGGACAATATACCCCTCACTCCCTCGTCTCTCTTTCTCTCCTCTTTCTTGTGATCTATCAATCATTCAATGAATCTCTTTTCAACTGTGAACATGCAAATAAACGATGAAACAACTCGTCCTTTTCTTATTCATCTCTATTCTATTCTTCAGGAACAAGTCATCTTCACGTCGATGAACAATCTGCAAATTTGCGATTAACGCTTCACTGTAAAGAAAGTATACAAAGCATTGTAAACAAAATTAAATGCATGTAAACCTGTTTACTTTACAGTGAATCTTCAAATAGTCTTGATATCATGTGATCTTGATATGACAAAATAAACCCCCAAAAGAATTTAACCATCCAGCTCTACAATGTATGCATTTATGTCTCTGCTTATTATATTCTGCGCTTGGAATGAGCCTCTCATGCACTGCAATTAACAGATATGACATCTTATTGCCCCTTTAAATGAACAATTTGCAAAGTAGTCTATGCAAGTCCAGCCCCTATGAGAACTGACATCAATAATATTCCCTCAGAACAGGGATGGTATTCTGAGATTTATTTTATCTTGATTTTAGTGAAAAGATTTTGTCATAACATATTTCAAATTGCAAAATTTCATTGGTGTTTGCACAGATGAATTCCGCGTACGCAGTCACTTTTGCACATGCATTAACCGTATAAGCGTTCATTTTATTATGACAATTCAAATTATTTCACTAAAATCAAGATTAAATAAATCTCAGAATACCACCCCTCTTTTAGCTCTTGTAAGTTACTAAAAACATAAGCTCATGAAATCGTGCACCATCTTAGATCTTGTTTACATGAATAAACCCTTTATGCACGACACATACTGCGTTGCAATTGCAACCACTCATATTCAATGGCTGAGGTCATGTACACTTATTATACACAAACATGTATCCTGTGCGTAAGCACAAATATTTTGACGGGCTTTAACAACATAAAAAATTTGAAAAATGTACACAATGAAATCGTAGACCTGGGGATGTTTCATAAAGCTGTTTGTAAGTTACGCACAAATTTTATGCACGACTGGTGATGAGTTCTTGTGCTAAATGATTGAGAATCTGGTTAGTGTAGCACCCAAGAACATGTTCCAGTCGTTCGTAAAGTCATTCGTAACTTTACGAACAGCTTTATGAAACACCCCAGGCCACTTTAACGATAAACAATCATTCCACGTTTACGTTTTGTCAAACTCATTAACTATTTGCCCCTTCTGGAGAACTTTCCAAACGAATCTTGATAACGATCAAAGGCCATGTTTACTTGCACATGGTATCTGCTCCTGAATTTCCCCTTTCGCTGTAGGTGGTGCTTCAGATATAATCTACACCCACCGTTTTTCACTTTTTGCCTGAATGTACAGGATTTTGTAGTCGAGTGGTTCCGCCATGTGGGTCTCATTTTGTGCTTTGTCGGACGAGTTCGATTCCCACGATGTTCCGGATATCAATTAAGAACTTTCATTGGTGGCGACAGCATGAAACAAGACTAAATCTGCATACTCGCGAAAAATCTTTAAAAATGGCATTCATGTCCACCAAGTACCCACCACTCTTGGTCGTCTCCATCCGACGGCAAATTTTGGGTTAGGCCAGGGTCAGGTACTCGGCAACTCGTGACTTAGGATCCATCCATGGTATGTCTTGGGAAGGGGCGAAGGCAGTGTCAGCTGACCTATATATGTATACAAAACAAAAAAGCTTGGGATTATATGCAGGTCACATATGAATTTGCCGGTGCCAAAGTTTCTTGATAACATGAAAGAAAAGCTTAGCAAACATAATGTCATGAATGTAAATCTTAATTTTGAAGATGACTGATTAGTAATCAGGCCTAGTGATATATTATTACAAAAAACAAAGGAAAATTACTCGGTGGTTTTGGTGACCGCAAATGATAATCTCGTCAGTCACATCAAAAGCTTGGTGCATTGAACGCATCGCATTTGGTGTATGTGCGGGTCCGTAGCTCTGACTTGAACCTGCATTTCATGCGCAAGTAGGCCTATCAAAATATGTTTTGCGTCACCGGGCCGGGGCATTTTGGCGTAGTGTTGCGTAGGAATGGCGCACAGTGGTGAAGTGTTGCGTAGGCTTGCATATAAACTGTGTTCTCTGGCTCTACGCAGGCAGTACGCCAAAAAATTAAGCATGTTCAATTTTTTGCGTACCTATTTTGCGTTCCTCGGTATAGACTTGCGTAGGGACAGCGTACGGTAGCGAAGTGTTGCGTAGTCGCTACACAACACTACGTACATTAACTCCACACAGGTCCCGGTGTGAAAGCTAGTAGTAAACTAACAATACATGACACTATGACAGATGACTAAACTTAAAGTGAAATTGAAACATCCAAATTGTTCTTTTCTCAGTCATGTTTCTAATCTATGTGAATGTCTATTCTTCCATAATTCATATTCATTATATTTTCATGATGTTATGAATTTCTTATACTATGACATTGTTTTTAATTATTAGACTCATTCTAATGATTGAATAAAGTTTAGTTGAACTTGAATTGAAGTCCAACGGAAGGCTGGTCCGGGCTGGTCGGGCCGGGCTGGGGGGCAACGCCGTGACGCGCCGCTGCAGCAAACTAAGCGAAGCCAAAAGGCAAAAGTTCAGTCTTAACTGGTGATATTATAGGCCCTACAGCTAGGCTATTTCTTAGTTGGGTTGGATAATAATAAACTGAAATGTTTCTCAACTTACCTGCAGATGTAGGTTTTGCTCTATTTTGACTTGATAATCCGGGAGAGACAACTAAATTTGAATCTAACTTTCCACGGACAATGAATAACAACAGTCAACAGTCAATACGTTGAAATACCGTATACTACCTGGCCCACACTAGGCCTATGCACAAACCCCAAGTAACCCTAACCCTAACCTATATTATCTGAATAGGCCTATTGTGATTTATTTGATGACCGATGGGGAAAAACTGACTAACTGAATTGTAAATTAAAAATCAGTGATGAGTGACGTTAATTTATGGACAATTGATTGGGATTTAAAAAAAAACTAGCTACTTGCTCGTAGTTATATTTGTGCTGAAAGGGTTTGACATTTTGAAAAACCGGATTACATGAGCGCATGAATACACTGCTAGGGTTAGGGCGAGAAATCCAGGAAAATATTGCAAAGCTGAAGTTAGCCGTATGAGATTTTAAAAAAGTAATGTATCGCGATAGCCCAGAAAGCTGTATGTTAGCCTATTAGGGATATTTTGGAAGGGTGGATATCGCGATCGCAAGGAGGTTGCCGTTGGCAGTGGCTTACTTCAGACCGTGGGAATATTTTGTTTGTTATTGTTCGAAGCGCCCTCTCCGTTGAATTTGGCCAATGCCGAATTTGGGATGAAAAATGAAGTTATTTTGTGGGATTTTGAGCAATAAATAAATGAATTTACATGAATCCACTGGCAGAAAAGTGTTCTAGAGTTATTTTTGGATTGAAATGAGGTTAAAATAGCTTATGGTTGAGATTAATTTTCTGTTTGTGATGATTTTTCCTGGACCCACTTTTGAGTCTAATACTGTACAAAACCTATGGGGATTAGATCAGAGTTATATCTGTCGGAGCAAAAAAGGAGTGATTAGGGTTAGCTAATAATGGATATTTTGAATGAAAAGAGACAGGAAAACAAGGTTGCATTATGATAATAATGAATTAAGGGTCAGAACTAAGGCAGTCCGCTGATCTAAAAGTGATTATTAAGGAAAATAGAGCAAGTTGAAAATAGGGTAAAAACGTGATTTTGGTGATTTTGCATAAATTTGAGGCAATTTTTTTTTTGAATAATTGCTTCTAATTAATTAACTACTGAATCAAATGTTGCCATATTTACAGGATATCTTTCCGATGATAAGATAAAGACATGTGCATTTTTTCAATTTTTTTAACCTATGTTTTCTTTATTTGATATTTTGATCTGATAGAAAAGAGATGATGGGATAGTGCGCGGGTTGGTTTACTGCATTTTTTTGAAGAAATGAACTCCATAACCCTGGAGGTCGGAATTAGGCTCTAAAAGTAGGTTGTTAAGGTGTTAGTCGTTAACCCATCAATCTAACAAAACCCTTGGAGTCCCGGGACATCTGGAACATACCAAACCAGCAAAGGTACCCAAGGGTCACTTTTTTTCATGTTTGATGAATTTTGAAAGAATTGCGTGAATGAAACTGAACCAACGACAGAATATAAAAATGGGGGGACGATAGCTTGAAGTTGCCCAAAAAGGTTTCAAAAAGAGCAAGAAACAAAATATCTAATCAAAATGGTTGGCGCATAACCCAGGGTTGACCGTTTAGCACCTCAAAACTTACGTTTTGGTACCTCTGAGAGCTAAAAGGTTAATAAAAAGGAAATGAGAAAATATTTTTGTTCCAAATTGTTATCGAATAATATTTAACTATTTAGAAAGCTAACCTTCTGGCTAGAACCTTAACCACCTTATAATAAGCTAACCCTGAGCGTTTAAAAAAAAAAAGTCAGGTCCACCTCATGTACCCGAAAATATACTGGTTCCCCGAAAATTAACTATGGTTCCCCCAATATTAACTATGGTACCTGACAATTAACCTTGGGTACCCGAAAATTAACTATGGGTACCCGAGCAATTAACCTTGGGTACCCGAAAATTAACCTTGGGTACCCGACGGTTAACTATGGGTACCCGAAAATTAACGCTGGGTACCTGGAAATTAACGTTTGCACCCGAGAACTTACCTTTTGGTACCCGAATCTGCATCTTATGTTTGAAATTTTTCATTTTCTCAATTAGGCCTTGGCAGTCGTAATAAACTGGTAAGATATGATCAATAACTATTATTCTATCACTACAGAGGAACTTGGGGATTATCTTTGTTTTTTAAAGAAATAAGAGTGATTTAATGATGGAATGTTTTCTCGTCTGAAATTTTTCGATTTTTGACGTTTTTGGAGTAGTTTTGCCTGACTTAAACCACCTTTTATCTTCAAATATATCGCGTTTCTTCCTTTGGTTTGGCCAGGGTTAGTTTTAGAATTTAATAGTCTTCCTATTTCTGCTTTTCATTATCAATAATATGCTTTTATCAAAAAGTTATCTGCCATTATGTAAAGTAATGACAAAATTCAACTCAAAAAGTTTCGTTTTTCTGACGGAGACCGTTAGCTCAGACAAGACCGGACCTACTTTGGTATTGCCAGCTCCTTGACCATAGACTCGTTATTGTCAGGCCGGCAGACCCGGCGTACAGACGGGCCACGGTACGTATGAAATAGCTGTATGACGTGTGTTGGCTACTCTTTAAATACTAGAAATGCATTTAGAATGACCCCCTTTATTTTGATAAATTCTGAGTTGCTAACACTGAAACTTTATGTATAGGTAGAGAAGGAACGTACAATATAGGACATGAATTTTCAGGCCAAGATCATTTCCACAAAAGTGACAAAATAAGCTCAAAGTTTGCTTATTACTGCATCTTTGACCATAGACTCGTCATTGTCAGGCCGGCAGACCCGGCGTACAGACGGGCCACGGTACGTGTGAAACAGCTGTATGACGTGTGTTGGCTACTCTTTAATACTAGTAGAAATGCATTTAGAATGACCCCCTTTATTTTGATAAATTCTTAGTTGTTAACACTGAAAGTTTATGTATAGGTAGAGAAGGAACGTACAATATAGGACATGAATTTTCAGGCCAAGATCATTTCCACAAAAGTGACAAAATAAGCTCAAAGTTTGCTTATTACTGCTTCTTTGACCATAGACTCGTCATTGTCAGACCGGCAGACCCGGCGTACAGACGGGCCACGGTACGTGTGAAACAGCTGTATGACGTGTGTGTTGGCTACTCTTTAATACTAGAAATGCATTTAGAATGACCCCCTTTATTTTGATAAATTCTTAGTTGTTAACACTGAAAGTTTATGCATAAGTAGAGAAGGAATGTACAATATAGGACATGAATTTTCAGGCCAAAATCATTTCCACAAAAGTGACAAAATAAGCTCAAACTTTTGTTCATTACTGCGCAATGTTTGACTGTTCAGGTTAAAGTAGGTTTGTAAATTATGCAATAGATTCACCCCCTTTATTTTGATAAATTCTTTATTGTTAACACTGAAAGTTTATGTACAGGTAGCTGTTTATCATTTTCCACAGAGAACATGAGCCTATTTCCTGCGTACGAGAGGTAAACGACTACAATTCAGCGTGCCGTGAACTCCACCACAGGACGGTCAAAGATTATGGTGGTAAGAAGATACAATACATGTAGGTTTTTCATGTTAAATTTAAAATTAAGATATGTATTAATGATTATGCTTATTTTTGCATGTCATATTCACAGAGCTGAGAACGTATAAGCCTATTTCCTGCGTACGAGAGGAAAACGACTACAATTCAGCGTGCCGTGAACTCCACCACAGGACGGTCAAAGATTATGGTGGTAAGATACAATACATGTAGGTTTTTCATGTTAAATTTAAAATTAAGATATGTATTAATGATTATGCTTATTTTTGCATGTCATATTCACAGAGAACGTAAGCCTATTTCCTGCGTACGAGAGGAAAACGACTACAATTCAGCGTGCCGTGAACTCCACCACAGGACGGTCAAAGATTATGGTGGTAAGATACAATACATGTAGGTTTTTCATGTTAAATTTAAAATTAAGATATGTATTAATGATTATGCTTATTTTTTCATGTCATTCACAGAGAACGTACGTAAGCCTATTTCCTGCGTACGAGAGCAAAACGACTACAATTCAGCGTGACGTGCACTCCACCAAAGGACGGTCAAAGATTATGGTGGTAAGATACAATACATGTAGGTTTTTCATGTTATATTTAAAATTAAGATATGTATTAATGATTATGCTTATTTTTGCATGTCATTCACAGAGAACGTAAGCCTATTTCCTGCGTACAAGAGGAAAACGACTACAATTCAGCGTGACGTGCACTCCACCAAAGGACGGTCAAAGATTATGGTGGTAAGATGCAATACATGTAGGTTTTTCATGTTAATTTTAAAATTAAGATGTGTATTAATTAAAAAGGCTTTTGAATCATTGGAATAACCGTTGAATGTGTTGTTTATTGATTACGCTCATTTTTGTATGTGATGTACCATGAAGTGACGCAGATTTCTTGCGTATGCAGCGTGCCATGAAATCAACCAAAGGACTCTCAACGATTATAGGAATTCCCGCCAAATTGATATTTCAATTATCCTGCATGTGTATGTATAGATTCTCAATATACGTACGTGTGTAATGTGCAATAGTAAACCATCAGACATGACTTGTGTATGTATAGTAACTACGGTTACATGTCGTTTTTCCGAAGGTTCGTATTTCCGAAGGTTCGTTTTTCCGAAGGTTCATAATTCCGAAGGTTCGTTATTCCGAAGGTTCGTTACTCCGAAGGTTCGTTTTTCCGAAGGTTCGTTTTTCCGAAGGTTCTTTTTTCCGAAAATGAAATAGGGTTCATAATTCCGAAGGTTCGTATTTCCGAAAATGAAAAAGGGTTCGTATTTCCGAAAATGAAAAAGGGTTCGTATTTCCGAAAATGAAAAAAGGTTCGTATTTCCGAAAATGAAATAGGGTTCGTATTTCCGAAAATGAAAAAGGGTTCGTATTTCCGAAAATGAAATAGGGTTCGTATTTCCGAAAATGAAAAAGGGTTCGTATTTCCGAAAATGAAATAGGGTTCGTATTTCCGAAAATGAAATAGGGTTCGTATTTCCGAAAATGAAAAAGGGTTCGTATTTCCGAAAATGAAATAGGGTTCGTATTTCCGAAAATGAAAAAGGGTTCGTATTTCCGAAAATGAAAAAGGGTTTAAATTCAGAGAATACGGCGTCAATCCGTATTTTGGATAGGGAGGAGGGGAAAGACTGCCAAGTGTAAAGATATTCATTTCGTACTCAATAATCATAACAATGATGATAACAATTATTATAATAAAATCCAGAGAAATAGCCATTATTATCGTAATTCCTATCAATATTATCATTATTATTATGATTATTATTATTATAATTATTATTATTATCATCATTATTGTTATTATTATTAATATTATTATCATTATTATAATTGTTCCTATTATAATAACCAATATTTGTGAGCGAGCGTGGAGAGCGAGCGCCTCAGGAATAAATGTTTCATTTCTCATAAAATGATATTACTTCGGTGATTAAAATACATATTGATGTATTGAAGAAAGTGAATGATCGGATTCCGGATTAAATTTCCTACAACGAAATTGGCTTGAAGTTATTTATATAATGTATATACCGCTTTGGAAAATGAGACACACCAAAGTTCCAAGTAGATCTTTACAAGCAGAAAATGGTCACGTAATGTTTTTGAAAGGGGGAGCTGATGCCTCTTGGCAGAATATCATACTCCCCGTTCGTACAATTTGCAAGCGAGCGAAGCGAGTTAGAAAAAACATAAAACCCTTTTTTATTGTAATGGAAGTGCAATTTCGCCATCAAAAGACAAATATAGAACATGTAATAATGAGCCATGAATAATATAACTGAACCTTACTGCCGAATATGGAATATTTGGGCACTTCACTCGCCCTAATGAAGGGCGTTCCCTGTCCCAAACTATTCCGTTTCTAAATCTTACGCGCTAGTGAGCAAGTAAAAAAAAGGAGATATTGTCTATAGAATAATGATTTTAGCCGACCATCTCGCTTCCCAAAATAAAAGGATGTTCGGGCACCACGCTGCTGGATTCCAGCGAGCCAAACATTGACACTTTATTATCTTTAAGATGTAATTACTTCGTGAACATAAATTGTGATTAAAAAAGTATACTATGAAAAGTGTAAACTAAAAATAAGGTGGGGGCGTCCTGCTTCCCTAGCCCTCAGAGCCATCTATTACAGAGTTTGGCCAACTCGGCTCCATGTAGGTAGCAATATGGCGCTTGTTGCTTTGTTAGGCAAGCACTAAACAAAGGAATATACGCCATGTTGTGCCCAAATAAACCGAGTTGGCCGAAGTCTGTAATATGGCTCTGTAGATGACTCTACAAGCCCTCCCCTCCGGTCCCCAAAACAACAACAGCAATAAAAACAACAACATAATATTACAGAGAGTTCATAAAGGAGTCACTGCTATTGATAAGTGCCCGCTTTGTCTTGTGATAAGTGCCCTATACCTATATACCTATATATATATATTTAATATATTGTTCGTATATACTCCGATGTCGCTTACAAATTGAGCCATAAAGTCCACAAAAGAACCAGATAGGCCTACCTAGCTCAGAGAGGCTTCCCTTATAATAGATTCCGATCCCCTACTGATATCAGCATAATGAGAGGCAGTGGAGCAGGGGGCAGTTATACAAGAATGAGCAGTGCCCTTACATCAAAACAGGAAGAACGACAATTTCTTTCTAAATTTTTTAAAGCTCGCTGGCTACGCTCGCTCGCATTTCCCATTGTCTTTTTATCATAATTATTAGGAAAATCGCTGTTATTCAAAATATCTTCAATATGAATAATCAGATCATTGCACTCAACTGTAAAATATTTTTTTTTTCTTTTTTTTTCTTTTTCATCTAGAACCATGCTAAGACATAAACAATAATGTGTCGAAAATGATATTCGATAGTGTATTAATGGGTGGGACACCAACAAAAGCAATATACTATTGTCTCAGCTCAAAGTGGCGTTTCCCGCAATTTTTTCACCCTTTGTAGGTGCCCTTTGCCCCCAAAGTGCCCCTTTTGTTGGTGCCCCCACCCATTTTGAAAGACGCTCCACCGCCCCTGCTATCACCCACACTGGGAGTTACTAAAGTTCTGGATTCTGATCTTTACCTCCTATTTTGCTCTTTTTAGTTATATATTGTGATATGATTTACATTTCATACAAGAATTATCTTTTGATGAACATTGACGAGTGCATATGGACGTCTATTAATGACGTCTATTATTCACAAGTAATATAATGTGATAATGCTGAACTCACTTTCCTTTTCAGATGATGATAGAATCTTAATTACATTCAAATGATCCTAATGATTACTAAAGTTTTGTAACCATGGGCCTATTTCTATCTGTCAACCTCAAAACACATATCCAGTGGATCCAAATTTCTACATATCCATAATGAAAATTATAGTGTCCAAAGCATATTATGCTAAGGCTGGCTACTAAAATAAGGCAATTTTTTAACACGTAATTTTTTTCATTTAGTATGCATGAATGTGTAAAATTATTTGACTATATAAATTCATTATGCAAAACATAACATCATATTTTACTCCCATTGCAGGCTAATTTTGTGGGTTGTGACCATAGCTTTAATGCCAAATGAATTTAAAGTAGAGAAAACCTTAGGTTGGTGAAACATTGTAGATTGACAGATTGACGGGTATTATATGAATACACAGATGAATTAAGAGTGAACATGACTGTCATCAAATAAACTGGGTAACTTATACGTAAAAATGAGAGTGTTAAGATATATCATTTCAGGTAAAATATTAAGGAGCACATATATACTTCTTAGAATAATGTTTGTAAGTGTCTTTTGTTGATAGCATTTAAAGATGATAAAGTGTCCTTTTTTCTCGTTCGTTCGTAAAACTTAAACTTTTCTTGGATGCCTCGTTCAGCAAATATACACATATTCGTGTTGCAAACTGCCCGAAATCCGACATAATTATCAAGTATAGGAGGTGATCATGTACATAAACTTTTCTCGTGTATTTCTTTGACAAAATAAAATTGTAGGTTAATTCTTTCCCCGCTCTCTTCGCTCGCTCATAAAATTTAGAAAATGTAGAAACATAATGGTGGATTTTCGGGAAAGATGTGTCAGCCCCCCCCCCCCCCTACTTAAAAAAAGGGAGTTAGGCGGCCCCTGTAATTATAAAAATTATAGTTAACCTATATCTGCGATTACTCGATAATTTATGTTTGTATAAAGTAAGCAAACAGTGGAAAGACGGTTTTAAGTCACTTCGAGGGGCATGGTGACCGCATCCACTTGGTTTCAAACACGAGGCCCTCAAATACACGTAGTTATTGTATTAAGTTCCATTATATGAACTTTATAAAGATAACTGCGTACTGCACAATGTGAGATCACATGATCAGGCTTATGACTTATGATAAGATATATAAATTTTCCTACCCCACCCCTATCATGGGCCTTGCTAAAATGGGTTGGGGCAGGGGTGGGGTGTTGGGATGTCACTCCCCCTTTCATATTCAACATTGCTGTCAGTATATAATATATGCGCCACTATGTGGGCAAAAAGGAGGGAGAGGGAAGAGAAAGGAGAAAAGAAAAAGGTGAAAAGATTCATTAGAGGTTAGAAGGGAAAAAAGAGAGAAAAAGAAGAAAAAAGGAAAGAAAACAGAAAACCTAACTCCGATTTTTTCAACACTGAAATTCGTATATGCATATGGGAATAAATAGATTATAAGAAAAAAGCGAAAGGAAAACAAAGAAGAAAGCGACAGGATGAAGAAAGAAGAACTTTGAGATGAGATTAACGATGAACATGGCTGCCCAAATACAGTTTTGTATCTCAGACCCGGACGAGACTCATCTTTCTTTCACATTCTTTTAATCCAAATAGGACTGGAGGGCAATTAGCGCCCCCCGCCCCCCCCCCCCCCCCCCCCCCCCCCCCCCCCCCCCCACCGCTGATAGTTTTAAAGGGCTTGCCGCGCGACCTTATGACTTTTTCTTTAGAGTGTAATGTATCTTTTGATACAAAATGTGTGTGTATTCCCGGGTATGGTGTTACGTAACATTTGAATGTCATATAATAAATGTCAATGAAAAATGGTAGGTTCGTATTTATGAGTAAAACCATTAATCATTTGTACAGTCCAACCGTCTTCTTTCCTATTCCATTTTCTTTCTTTTTTTCTTATTTTTTCGCCATCCGATGAGGGAGGGGTGGGGGCGTTCCCTCTCCCCCCCCCCCCCCCCCCCCCATTGCTACACCTCTGCTCCTGATGAATTTGCTTGTTTTTCCAGGAATTATGAACCCTATTTCATTTTTCGGAAATACGAACCCTATTTCATTTTCGGAAATACGAACCCTTTTTCATTTTCGGAAATACGAACCCTATTTCATTTTCGGAAATACGAACCCTTTTTCATTTTCGGAAATACGAACCTTATTTCATTTTCGGAAATACGAACCCTATTTCATTTTCGGAAATACGAACCCTTTTTCATTTTCGGAAATACGAACCTTATTTCATTTTCGGAAATACGAACCCTTTTTCATTTTCGGAAATACGAACCCTTTTTCATTTTCGGAAATACGAACCTTCGGAATTATGAGCCCTTTTTCATTTTCGGAAATACGAACCTTCGGAAATATGAACCCTATTTCATTTTCGGAATTATGAACCTTCGGATAAACGAACCGTCGGATAAACGAACCTTCGGAATAACGAACCTTCGGAATAATGCAACAAATGTTCGGAATTACGAACCCTTTTTCATTTTCGGAATTATGAACCCCCAGGCATGGGAAATTAGTGTTTCGGAAATACGAACCTTCGGAAATACGAACCTTCGGAAAAACGAACCTTCGGAAAAACGAGATGCCCCCGTAACTACAATGTATATACCAGTCCCACCTGTGTTAAATGGTGTACTGCAAAGCAATGGAAGAGTGTTTTCCGACTTGACCCATGATTTTTTAGGTTAATATTTGTCTTGAGTATCAATATTTAAAGCAAAAAATGATGCAAATTAGTTTTGTGGAGTTTATTACCCTGAATCTTTGCCGCATTTAGTGTAAAACATTATTACTCTTAGTGCAAAGCACCATACTGTATAAATGTTTAGCCTGCTGCTGTAGCTCTAGATGTTGAGGTGCCTGATGCCTGAACTCCGGGGGGAGGAAGCCAGCAGTAACTGCCTCAGTGAACTGCTGGATTTGAAAGTTTTCACTCATGGTAACAGTTTAATTGTTCATCTTCTAGGGGCATACTGCAGTTTATATTTGATTCTAACTTTATCTCAACATATTTTGGGTAAGATGGTTGATATTTCCTTTGCAAATGAAACCCCAGAATATGAATTTGCATGTTTGGGGTTGATATTTTTTACTAAAACCATTTCACATGACATATTCTGAAATCTGAACATCAAATGTCGGGAAGTCTGGACATGCATGCCTGAAACATGAGTTCCCTGATCGCTTAAACGGTTTGAAGTTTAATGCTACGTTGCATGGGTTCGAATCCCATGAAGTTCAAAATATCACCTCCGAACTTTCATTGGTGGCAACAGCATGAAATGAGACCAAAGCGTTCTACGTGATCTAAAGTCGTAATGAATAATAGTTATCATAAGTACTTTTTATCATAATCATTATCATTTTATCATTATTATGATAGCACTATTGATGATAAAATGTTGGAAGGTGACAGTTCTTATTATTAATTTTGTTATCATGAGTATTATTAGCATCATTATTATAAATATATTTATATTATAATTATGATCACCATTATTTTTATTATTATTAGCTGCTATCACTGCCCAATATATACCAGCCTAAGTATTCAGTGTTGTTTATCATGATGAATATATGTAAATATTGTAAATAAATATTTGTAAATAAATAATCCTAAATGATATACACATTTTCTGTCCTTTCAGTGTACGTCTCATGACCGTAAGAGTTTGGAAACTCAGAGATGAAAGAAAAAGTGGGGGTGGGGGTAGGGAGTACAGTGTTTTTGTGTCTGGGAGAGAAAGAGAGACAGATAGAATAGTAGAAATAAGGATATAGATAAAGAAAAGAGGGGGAGAGAGCTAGAGGATGAGATACATGTAGATCTTTGAGAACACTAGAGACAGAGGGGAAGACAGAAGGTAGATAGTGTGTGAGAGCTTAAGAGAGTAGTAGAGAGAAAGAAGGAGAGGAATACAAGAAAAGAGAGAGCGAATGAGGTAGATATTAGAGAAGAGTAGAGAGAGACAGGGCGATAGATCAGTAAGAGCGAAAGGAAGAAACATATTTTTTTAAAGGGTGAACATGTGATTCTTATTATTTCTCTGGGGGGCCCGTTTCACGAAACCGTCAAGTCTAAGTCTGTGGACATCCCATAGAAATGCGTGTTGATTTTACAACAAACGTTTCTATGTATTATCCAAGAAGACTAATGATGGCTCTGTGAAAGGAGCCCCTGGGCTCTTTTCTTCTCACTCAATCTGCATCCTCTCTTTATCTATACATCTCCTCATTCTTTCTCTCTCTCTCTCACTCCTGCCTTCCCTTTTTCTCTACCTCTTTCTCATTGATACTCTCCCTCGTTCCTTTGCTCTCTTCATTTTTCCTGCCTCCTGATCTGTCAATCATTAAATCTCTTTATCGTCCTCGCCCCCCTCCCCATCTCTCTTTCTTTCTCCCGATCGGACAATATACCCCTCACTCCCTCGTCTCTCTTTCTCTCCTCTTTCTTGTGATCTATCAATCATTCAATAAATCTCTTTTCAACTGTGAACATGCAAATAAACGATGAAACAACTCGTCCTTTTCTTATTCATCTCTATTCTATTCTTCAGGAACAAGTCATCTTCATGTCGATGAACAATCTGCAAATTTGCGATTAACGGTTCACTGTAAAGAAAGTATACAAAGCATTGTAAACAAAATTAAATGCATGTAAACCTGTTTACTTTACAGTGAATCTTCAAATAGTCTTGATATCATGTGATCTTGATATGACAAAATAAACCCCCAAAAGAATTTAACCATCCAGCTCTACAATGTATGCATTTATGTCTCTGCTTATTATATTCTGCGCTTGGAATGAGCCTCTCATGCACTGCAATTAACAGATATGACATCTTATTGCCCCTTTAAATGAACAATTTGCAAAGTAGTCTATGCGGGTCCAGCCCCTATGAGAACTGACATCAATAATATTCCCTCAGAACAGGGATGGTATTCTGAGATTTATTTTATCTTGATTTTAGTGAAAAGATTTTGTCATAACATATTTCAAATTGCAAAATTTCATTGGTGTTTGCACAGATGAATTCCGCGTACGCAGTCACTTTTGCACATGCATTAACCATATAAGCGTTCATTTTATTATGACAATTCAAATTATTTCACTAAAATCAAGATTAAATAAATCTCAGAATACCACCCCTCTTTTAGCTCTTGTAAGTTACTAAAAACATAAGCTAATGCTTATTTACATGATGCTTGTTTACATGAATAAACCCTTTATGCACGACACATACTGCGTTGCAATTGCAACCACTCCTATTCAATGGCTGAGGTCATGTACACTTATTATACACAAACATGTATCCTGTGCGTAAGCACAACTATTTTGACGGGCTTTAACAACATTCAAAATTTGAAAAATGTACACAATGAAATCGTAGACCTGGGGATGTTTCATAAAGCTGTTCGTAAGTTACGCACAAATTTTATGCACGACTGGTGATGAGTTCTTGTGCTAAATGATTGAGAATCTGGTTAGTGTAGCACCCAAGAACATGTTCCAGTCGTTCGTAAAGTCATTCGTAACTTTACGAACAGCTTTATGAAACACCCCAGGCCACTTTAACGATAAACAATCATTCCACGTTTACGTTTTGTCAAACTCATTAACTATTTGCCCCTTCTGGAGAACTTTCCAAACGAATCTTGATAACGATCAAAGGCCATGTTTACTTTCACATGGTATCTGCTCCTGAATTTCCCCTTTCGCTGTAGGTGGTGCTTCAGATATAATCTACACCCACCGTTTTTCACTTTTTGCCTGAATGTACAGGATTTTGTAGTCGAGTGGTTCCGCCACGTGGGTCTCATTTTGTGCTATGTCGGATGAGTTCGATTCCCACGATGTTCCGGATATCAATTAAGAACTTTCATTGGTGGCGACAGCATGAAACGAGACTAAATCTGCATACTCGCGAAAAATCTTTAAAAATGGCATTCATGTCCACCGAGTACCCACCACTCTTGGTCGTCTCCATCCGACGGCAAATTTTGGGTTAGGCCAGGGTTAGGATCCATCCATGGTATGTCTTGGGAAGGGGCGAAGGCAGTGTCAGCTGACCTATATATGTATACAAAACAAAAAAGCTTGGGATTATATGCAGGTCACATATGCCAAAGTTTCTTGATAACATGAAAGAAAAGCTTAGCAAACATAATGTCATGAATGTAAATCTTAATTTTGAAGATGACTGATTAGTAATCAGGCCTAGTGATATATTATTACAAAAAACAAAGGAAAATTACTCGGTGGTTTTGGTGACCGCAAATGATAATCTCGTCAGTCACATCAAAAGCTTGGTGCATTGAACGCATCGCATTTGGTGTATGTGCGGGTGCGTAGCTCTGACTTGAACCTGCATTTCATGCGCAAGTAGGCCTATCAAAATATGTTTTGCGTCACCGGGCCGGGGCATTTTGGCGTAGTGTTGCGTAGGAATGGCGCACAGTGGTGAAGTGTTGCGTAGGCTTGCATATAAACTGCGTTCTCTGGCTCTACGCAGGCAGTACGCCAAAAAATTAAGCATGTTCAATTTTTTGCGTACCTATTTTGCGTTCCTGGGTATAGACTTTCGTAGGGACAGCGTACGGTAGCGAAGTGTTGCGTAGTCGCTACACAACACTACGTACATTAACTCCACACAGGTCCCGGTGTGAAAGCTAGTAGTAAACGGCTTGTCTCGAATGGGTGGGGTGCGGGAGCGGGATGGGAGCGGGATGGGAGCGGGAACGGGCACACCCTTTCGAGACAAGCCCCCCCGGTTATCTCGAATGGACGCGTTCCCAGCGAGAAGTTCAATGAACGCGCCACTTCGAGACAACCGGGGGGGCTTTCCTCGAATGAGTGTGTTGAGTAGACTTTTGTAACAGACGTTTTAGAATTTTTTTGGAAAAATGTACTCTTGCTGGTTTTTTCGTTTTTCTTTTGTCTAAGATGTAGAAAATATAAAAAAACGGTATCTAAAAATGCTTTTGACAAGGAAATCATTATTTGTGCAAAATAAATAGGAGAATTGAATAATTATGCATTAAAACACACGGGGAAGAAAGGGCAAGTGGCGTAGCTAGGATTGTTAATTTATTTTTATTTTTTTGGCGTGACCTGTTAAATATTGTGAAATTGTGTTACAGACATGTGCTGACATAAGCCAAGGTGTGTTTATCATCTTTCCAAAGTTAGAAACACCTTTTAATGCCACTATCATTCTATCAATACCCACAATCAAAAGTCAAAACTCACATCAAAAGGTCGTTTGTACCCGGCCCCCAACTCCCCATACAAGGGGTAGGCCTATGCTCGTAACTCCTTTTCAAAAGTGACCCCCTATTCCGGAGAAGTTGGAATTTGTTTTACCCCCTATCCGGGGAATTTTCTGAGATATTGGACCCCCTATCCAGGCAATTTAGGAAATTAACCTCCCCCCCCCCCCCTCACCTATCCCCGGGGAGGAAACCACCAGAGTCTGCGAAAATTGACCCCTATTTACATTTTCCCGGGAATATTTTTTCATCTTCCCATTTTCTTACTCACCCACCAATAAGGGGTGGGGCATGGCCATCTTGTGCCTCCCCCCCCCCCCGTAAAAAAATACGCCGCAGTGAATTAACATTCTATTCTGGACTGTCTGCCCGACCAGACCTTTGAATTTTAAATGAACATTCCATTATGAATTCATGCAACCTCATACATTCATTTGACAACCCCCGGTTATCAGTGACGGCACCGGGGGGCATGGGGGGGGGGGGCATTTGCCCCCCAGTCAGAAGCTTTGCCCCCCAGTTGCCCCCAATAATTTTCGGAGTGAAAAAAATAAAAGGGTGGAAAATTTTGTTTGTCCGCCCTTGCCCCCAACAATTTCTTTTGCCCCCCATCTGCCCCCCACCCCCCCCCCCCCCCCCCCCCCACCCCACTTTAAAAATCCTGGTGCCGCCACTGCCGGTTATATTTTCTACATCTTAGACAAAAGAAAAACGAAAAAACCAGCAAGAGTACATTTTTCCAAAAACATTCTAAAACGTCTATTACAAAAGTCTACTCAACACACTCATTCGAGGAAAGCCCCCCCGGTTGTCTCGAAGTGGCGCGTTCATTGAACTTCTCGCTGGGAACGCGTCCATTCGAGATAACCGGGGGGGGCTTGTCTCGAAAGGGTGTGCCCGTTCCCGCTCCCATCCCGCTCCCATCCCGCTCCCGCACCCCACCCATTCGAGACAAGCCGTAGTAAACTAACAATACATGACACTATGACAGATGACTAAACTTAAACTTTAAAGTGAAATTGAAACATCCAAATTGTTCTTTTCTCAGTCATGTTTCTAAATTCTAATCTTTGTGAATGTCTATTCTTCCATAATTCATATTCATTATATTTTCATGATGTTATGAATTTCTTATACTATCACATTGTTTTTAATTATTAGACTCATTCTAAATCTAATGATTGAATAAAGTTTAGTTGAACTTGAATTGAAGTCCAACGGAAGGCTGGTCCGGGCTGGTCGGGCCGGGCTGGGGGGCAGCGCCGTGACGCGCCGCTGCAGCAAACTAAGCGAAGCCAAAAGGCAAAAGTTCAGTCTTAACTGGTGATATTATAGGCCCTACAGCTACGCTATTTCTTAGTTGGGTTGGATAATAATAAACTTAAATGTTTCTCAACTTACCTGCAGATGTAGGTTTTCCTCTATTTTTACTTGAAAATCCGGGAGAGACAACTGAATTTGAATCTAACTTTCCACGGACAATGAATAACAACAGTCAACAGTCAATACGTTCAAATACCGTCGACGTCGTCGATGGATACCTGGCGATACCTGGAGACTAGGCCTATGCACAAACCCCAAGTAACCCTAACCCTAACCTATATTATCTGAATAGGCCTATTGTGATTTATTTGATGACCGATTGGGAAAAACTGACTAACTGAATTGTAAATTAAAAATCACTGATGAGTCACGTTAATTTATGGACAATTGATTGGGATTTGAAAAAAAACTAGCTACTTGCTCGTAGTTATATTTGTGCTGAAAGGGTTTGAGATTTTGAAAAACCGGATTACATGAGCGCATGAATACACTGGTAGGGTTAGGGCGAGAAATCCAGGAAAATATTGCAAAAGCTGAAGTTAGCCGTATGAGATTTTAAAAAAGTAATGTATCGCGATAGCCCAGAAAGCTGTATGTTAGCCTATTAGGGATATTTTGGAAGGGTGGATATCGCGATCGCAAGGAGGTTGCCGTTGGCAGTGGCTTACTTCAGACCGTGGGAATATTTTGTTTGTTATTGTTGGAAGCGCCCTCTCCGTTGAATTTGGCCAATGCCGAATTTGGGATGAAAAATGAAGTTATTTTGTGGGATTTTGAGCAATAAATAGATGAATTTACATGAATCCACTGGCAGAAAAGTGTTCTAGAGTTATTTTTGGATTGAAATGAGGTTAAAATAGCTTATGGTTGAGATTAATTTTCTGTTTGTGATGATTTTTCCTGGACCCACTTTTGAGTCTAATACTGTAGAAAACCTATGGGGATTAGATCCGAGTTATATCTGTCGGAGCAAAAAAGGAGTGATTAGGGTTAGCTAATAATGGATATTTTGAATGAAAAGAGAAAGGAAAACAAGGTTGCATTATGATAATAATGAATTAAGGGTCAGAACTAAGGCAGTCCGCTGATCTAAAAGTGATTATTAAGGAAAATAGAGCAAGTTGAAAATAGGGTAAAAACGTGATTTTGGTGATTTTGCATAAATTTGAGGGAATTTTTTTTTTGAATAATTGCTTATAATTAATTAACTACTGAATCAAATGTTGCCATATTTACAGGATATCTTTCCGATGATAAGATAAAGACATGTGGATTTTTTGAATTTTTTTGGCCTATGTTTTCTTTATTTGATATTTTGATC